>PVKC010009320.1:0-27004 GCA_004027635.1 Crocidura indochinensis
GCTCAGAAATCGCCCCTGGCAGGCACAGAGGACCATATGGGATGCCGGAATTCGAACCACCTTCCTTCTGCATGAAAGGCAAATGCCTTACCTCCATGCTATCTCTCCAGCCCCTATTCTATTTATTTTTAATTTTTGGGTTTTGGGACCATATCAGGTGATGGTCAGGATTTATACCTGGCTCTGCATTCAGGAATCACACTTGTTGGGCTCAGGGAATCATATAAAATGCTATGAATCATCAAACCCAGATAGACTGCATAACACAAGCATTCTTCCAGCTGTACTTTATATCTGCCCCATATATATTTTAAATTTGTAGCAATGCCTGAAATCAAGTTATCTATGATGTAATACAATTCACCTTGAAATGTTTAACAAAAATGCTATATTTAGAAGTAGTCTAAAGTTTCAGTTGCAAAGGAAAACAATGCATTGGAAACAGGATTTTATGAAGTTTACTCTCAAATATTATGAGGCTGAATCACTAGAAATGAACTCCAGATTCTGTTTTGTTTTGTGACCTTTTCAGAAGCTCTCCTTGTATTCTCTCCTTGAGCTCTCGTTCTTATAAGATTTTTGTCAAAATTCTTTAAGAATTCTGGTCTGGCAGCAGAGAAATAGCCAAGATTCTGGAGTGGAAAATAAAGAGTTGTGTAAAAATGAGAGTAAGTTCTACTTTGAGCTGGTTATGGTTGTGTTACCCCTGTTCAATAGTGTAAGAAGTGAAATTTTTCTTGATTAAGGGGAATAGCAATTTTACCAGTGCTTGTTCAACATAGACTATTTTGACAAGCACATATTTGAGTAATTCTGGGTTATGGAGTGAAAATTACAAGTTTTATTTATTACATCAATTGGCTGTAAGATGCACTGCAGAGAGTCTAGTTCAGATTCCATGCAGTGCAACTGAGGGAAGATATCTAGACACTTTAAGCACAGTCCCAGTAATATCATATAGTCCAGTAATATCATATAGCCAAATAAGTAACAAATATTAAATTAAAACAAAAGAAATAGAAATATCTTTGTACCCAAGTTCTGTGTGTAATAAATACATTTGATTTACCTTACTGTGACTCAAATTATTATCTCAAGCTTGTTTTGTCAGATCAAGAGAACCATGAGGCAGAGTTATTTTGTTTCCCTGGAGATATTCTTAGGGGTAGGGGTCATATTTAGTGGTGTTCAGGTCTTACTCTGGCTCTGAAAGCAGGGATGAATCTTCTGGGATTTGGGTGGTCCCATGGGATCAAACCCAAGCTAGAGGAGTTCAAGGTAAAGACCCTTTAAGATACCAATGTTTTCTAAGATATCCTTTTAATAAGTGAAAAACAAAGAGTAAAACAAACAAGAAATGTCTATACAGTGATAGGCTGGACCCCTGGGCTTCATATTCAGCCTTATTGAGACAGGAAATAGTATGAAGATAGCAAATAGAAAACATTTCAAGGCAGGGGAGACACCTCCACAGCACCTACAGATTGCCCAAATCTAGAGAGCAGGAGCTGTACAAGTGAACACTTCTAGCTCTGCAAACAGGAGGATGGGCTACCAATGAATGGACTTCACATGACTTTTTTTTTTTTCCAACCTTGTTTTCAATAAGATATGGACAGGTACTTGGGTTTTGAGATTCTGCCTGAAGCCACTGAAATTTGAGATCATGGTTTGTTATCTGACCTATCCTGATGATATTCTCCTAGTAATAATTACAAAAGTTTTTCCTTATATCTTATATATAGATCTTATATATCTTCCTTTTATATAGTAGTTATATAAAAAGGTTGGAAAGTGGTATGCTTCATTCACTGATTTTCAATTTCTCTTTCTACCAGTTAGTTTACAGAATACGAATTAGTTGAAACCTTGCTCTGAACTCCAGACAATAAAAGAGATGGGATGGAAATAATAGACAGTACAGAGGACAGGGTGTTTCCATTGATTTCCATTGCATATAATCGAGCCTGGTTCTATTCTTAGTACTCCATTGGTCTCCAGAGCCTTTCATGAAATAATTATGAGCTCAGAACCTAGAGTAAACGCTGAGCACTACCAGGTGTAGTCTGAAAAACAAAACAAAACATATTAAGAGATGGAAGCTGAGCTTCAATGAGAAAGGCGAGATAAGGATAGTGATGACCAGGAGATCCTAACCAGTTAGAGATTAGAAAAACCAGTTTTCCTGCTTTGCTCAGCAACTGGCAAAGTCCACTGATTTAGAAAATGTCTTCCCCTTCTCTTAGCCTATGTGAGAAATAGGGACACAGCAATTTTGAATTTTACTTAAAGATTAAGAAATCCTTTCATGCTTTTGAGGTCTGGAAAAATTATTTATTGCTACCATTCTTTTTTACATAATTTAAATACAAATTTTGGGTGTCTTTGTTCTTTACCATTGACAAGACGAGACCTTACAAGTTCTTTTAAAAAAAATCTTGGAGTCAGAGAGATAGCACAGCTTTACGGGGATTACCTTGCAAGCAGCCAATCCAGGATAGACGATGGTTCAAATCCTGGCATCTCATATGGTTCGCAGGGCCTGCCAGGAGCGATTTCTGAGCACAGAGCCAGGAGTAACCCCTGAGTGATGCCGGTGTGATCCCGAAACCAAAAATAAATAAATAAATATTTTTAAAACTCTCATAATGATGAGTCAGGTCATTTGTCCCAATAAACCAATTTGTATGAAAAATTTAACTGAATTTAGGTATACTTCTCATTTCCACAGGTGAGCTCTATTCCCTCCTTCAATTTAGTGAGCACCCAGATTTTCTTCAAGGGAAATTCCAAAGTAAAACACTCTTGATCCCATCATGTTATTCTAAATACCATTTTCAACACTGGAATCATTCCACTTTTATTTATTCCATTCTTTATGAAATAAAAAACTTTGGTAGACTTTTGAAATGCTTTTAGATATTTTTATCCTTTGTATTTTACTTTTCCATGCTTAAATTTTATTTATTTATTTTTAATAATATTTTTATTAAATACCAAGATTATAGCACATGTTTGAAGTTGAGTGTCAGTCATAAAAAGTGCACCCTCTTCACAAGTGCATGATTAAATATTATATATTTAAATATTTTATTAGGCAACATGTTTCCCAATACTGTTAATGGGAGAGTTTTGTTCACAATATATTTCACATTATATATTCCAGCACCCTGCAACTTCTATCAGAGTCTCCATTTCTTGGCACCATTGTTCCAGTGCCTCCACCCAATCTATACCCAACTGGTACTCTCTCCCTAGTCTTGTCTGTCCTCAAAACTCCCTATTCAAACTGTTTCTTTTTTTTGTTTGTTTTTAAAGTGCATTTTTTCATAAAATGTTTTCAAATATGTTCTATATGGCATTACAATGAGAACTAAAGCTTTGATGATCTCATATAATCTATTATCTGCTTTAAAAGATAGTTTATTTAAATAAAATGTATCTCATCTCATAGATGACTTAGTTGATCATAACATTTGTTTCCAAATAAGTGAGAGCAAAGTTATTAAAAAAAAAAGAATAAAAAGAAAAAAGAAAGATAAAGCAGAGAAACTTTTTAAGAAAAAAAAGTAGCAAGCACATTGTGAAAATTATTGTATCTCCAATGAAGTCATTAATACAATTGCAAAGGGTTTAGCTCTTGTTAGCTGTCCATTCAGTTAAGTTGTTGTGTTTCTATAGGGATAACAGCATAAAACAAATGAAGTTGTCTAGAAATTCATAAAACTATTACAGATACTGTGACTTTTAGGGGATTCTCAGCTGCCAGGCCTCCTGGAAGAAGGAATATGTGGAAGGGGGAGCCTGGACTTGCTCCAACAAGCGCCAGTGACATCAGCCCCCAAACTGATGAACCTGACTTTAGTCATTGGTATCCCTGAAGTGAATAATAGATACATGCTAAGGCAGGGTCATAGGCCATAGGCAAAAACCATTTTTTTGATTTATGTTTTCTTTGGGTACTTGTTATTCTCCAAATATGATTGGTTTTTATCCCAATTAAGAAAGTTATCAGTCTTTTTAAAAGAATGAATAAAATTTAAAATTTTATTTTTATTGCATTGCTGTGAGATACAGAGTTGAATAGTTGTTGAAGGTTCAGTTTCATACAATGAATGATCTATCTCTTCACCAGTGTTCATTTCTTGCCATCAAAATTTGCAACTTTCATCCTATCCCTCTCTCCTAGCCTGCCTCTATGGTTGACACTTTCCCTCCCTCCCTCTCTTTCTCTGTCCCTTTCTTTCTCTCCTGCTTTTTTCCTTTTAGACACTGTGGATTGCAATATTACCACTGAAAGGGTACCATACATATCACTTTTTCTTCTTTCAGCACCTGGTTCATTTCTAATTATCATTGTCATAGTGATCCCTTCTCTGACCAAACTGCATTGTCTTTCTTAATTTGCATTGATTATTGTCATTAACAGGTTAACACTAGTGCTGCTGAGACACAGCTAAGTGTGACTCACTAGTGCAATATGCTAATAATAACACTGGAGAGTCAGTGTTATCTCTATTGCAATAGTCCTTCCTCTATGATGATATTTACAGCTTATTAATTTCTTCTTTAATTTTATAAAGTAATTTTGATGCCCATTCAATGGAAGGGAAAGCTGAAGTATGCCTAGTCTGATAGGAGCCTGGATCAATGAAATAGGCTCTTAGACTTCTGTTCTGCGATTCCTCATACTGCCATGTTTATTCCATTTGATACCTGGACAAATGACTTACTTTCTTTCTGAAAACTAAGAATGTTAGGATAGTAGTTATCTTTAATCACATCAGCTCTGACCCACATACAGACAATAGCACAGTGCCCAGAAACTTCCAAGCACAGCAGCCCCAAATAGCTGCATCAGTTGAGAGGCCAGACATTTAGACACCAGAGAGACCTCAAAAGGCGAGCAATATTTCTTTTTTATATAATACAGTTAGGGTTTCACAGTTACAAAGTTGTTCATGATTGAGTTTCAGTCATCCAATGTGTAATGCCTCTCATCAGTGTCCCCAGTTTTCTTATCACCCTCCCCCTGCCTACCTCTGTGATGGATATTTTTCTTCTCTCTGTTTCTATTTTTCTCCCCTTTTTTCCTTTTAGACAATGTGGTTTTTAATATTATTACTGAAGGAGTATATTGTGCATATCACTTTACCTCCTTTAAGCAAGCACCCATCTGGAATATTATACAGCTTTTAAGAAGGTGGACTATTTTTTAATAAGACATTATCATAGGAAAATATACATATTACAGAGATAATGGAGGCAACTTTGCACACACACTCACAGTCTAAAAATAAATAAAACTCCACATGTTGAGTGAAGTCAGTCAGAAGGAAAGGGATAGATGCAGGATGATCTTTCTGCTACGTAGTACTTAAAGATACACAGCAAGGTAACAGCAAAGTAACAAATCAATATATTGGGAAACATGATCAGCACTATTGAATTGGGAGTGGGGTGGGGAGAGAGAGATCTTAGAACCCTTAGTAGAGGAAGTGAGTATTCTGATGAGTTGGTGGGAGTAGTATTCAAATTATATGCATGATAACCCATTACTAATAGCATTATAAACCACAGAAACTTAATTTTTTAAATCCATGTATATATAAATCCATATATGAAATATATAATATTTCATATTAAAAGATCACATCAACTAAAATCTTGGGCTTAGGCTATACCTTGGTTCATGCATTGAAGTGTCATCGAAGTGTCCATCTGAATCATTGTGGATATCTGAAATAACTTTTGTCCTATCCAGAATGAACAATTTGGAGGAAAATTCAGGCAGTGGAAATAGTTTGAGTTCTGTGAAGGAGATTTGAATAGTGTGATTTGGTTCCCAGCCAGCACCATCAGCATCTTTTGGGAACTTGTGAGAAATGTCCATTGTTAGGTCTCCTGCATTAGAAATCTGTAGACATAGGCCCAATTTTCTGTATCTTATGAAAGTCCTCCACAGGGTTCTTATCACACCAAGGGTATCCTTGTTTAAATATAAGCTTTCATGTGGGGTCTAAGATTGAAGGTGACTTTGCTTTTATAGACTCAGCCTTCAGCGGCAGCTGTACTCTGGGAGGTAACTCATCCCTATAAATTTGAATTGCTCTCTCTTTCCAGGTGTTGCTAATAACTGTTTTGTATTTATTTATTTATTTATTTCAGCAGTTTCTATATTCAAAGAAAGGAAAGAAATCAAAATGTATTGAACACCCATGAATGGACCAGGCACTTAAGCTTGCTACCTTTGATGAGTTTATTTATGCCAACTCCATAAAACCCAGAGAAGAAAAAGACGTCCCAGATTATGTACTGAGGGATATTTGAATTTTGTTAGTTAAATGCTTAAGGAGACCTAAAAGACAGAAGGGATTTTATTTCTATAAGTGGAATTTTGAGCACTTTATAGGGGTGAGAGAAATATTTTTCTGAAGTAGGGAGGCAGAGCTGGAATATGTGCTAAAAGGCTAGCTCTTCTGAAGGGCCATCTATTGATATTTAGGAAAATAGAAGTACCTTCATATCACATGACTTAGGAACTTCATTCTGGCCATAGTTCTTCAAAAAAATCTGTCCCAAGACCATAAGAAACAGAAAGGCTCATTTTGCAGTGCTATTGGTGCAGGGGTTTATCTGAAGGCTCATCACTAGGAGACAAATCTATTTTTTTCAAAGTCTGATCTTGAGAATAAAGACTGAATAGTGTACCAAGTGTTATATAATAATAATTACTGCTATGTAATATATGAATTGTAAGTTCAATTCTGATTACATATAACAAAAACACTATACATTTTGCAGAACACAGAAAACAAACTGAGAATTATTAGACCATTAGAATGTGACTCCTGAGTGGAGCTAGAGAAATGAGACTGGGGAAATGGATTAGAAGATATGTAATAAAATAAGAGGAAACTCTGCACTGTGGCAATATCTGTTCAATTTGCCACAAATTAACAAAGTCTTCTGCACCAGAGGTAAGATTATAAAAATAGGAGGAAAGTATTAAGTTAGGGAAGAAATGTTGACATTTCAGGAAATCAAATCATCCAGTCTCCTGGTGTGCTTTCCAGGACTGAAATCAGTTCAGAGAAATTTAGCATCTAGAGAACATCCTGTGATTTTGATTCACTCTTATGCCATATTCTCACAGATATACATAACAGCATGATGGGTTTTCTAGAGTCAGCTTACAAATGTCAAGGTGTCCCAAAGATAAATAAGCCCTAAGAAAGAAGGTAAACAATATGGACATAGTTATTCTGTTATTGCTTGGTTTCTGTGTCAGTCTATATTACTATTATTATTATTATTATTATGGGGGTCACACCCAGTTGTGCTCAGGGGTTTCTCCTGGATCTACACTCATAAATTACTCCTGGCAGGCCAGTGAACCATACAGGATACCTGGGATCGAACCTGGGTCAGCTGCATGCAAGGCAAAAATCTTATCTGCTAAGTCAGCTATCTTAAAAATTCTCACTACACTCTCAAAAGATGACAGATGTTAATGAACTTATACTATGGTGAGTGTTCTGTCATTGGGTAATATTTTAAAATGTATATGGGCTGTTTTGCAAGATATAATGGTGTTAATTATATCTTTCTGTTATATCTTGCAAAATGGCTCTATTTAAAATTTTTAACAAATAGGATCTTTGAGATTCGTGGAAGTTTATAGTGAACCTCTATTTTCACATAACGTTAGTGTTTTTTTTTTGTTGTTGTTGTTGTTGTTTTTGTTTTTGGGCCACTCCCAGCAGTGCTCAGGGGTTATTTCTGACTATCTGCTCAGAAATCGCTCCTGGCAGGCACGGGGGACCATATGGGACACCGGGATTCGAACCAACCACCTTAGGTTCTGGATTGGCTGCTTGCAAGGCAAATACCACTATGCTATCTCTCCGGGCCAAGTTTAGTGTTTTTTTTTATTTTCTTTTTAAAGTAATATCTTTATTGAAACACTGGTTGCAAACATGATTGTAGTTGGGTTTTAGTAATAAAAAGAACACCCCCCTTCGCTAGTGCAACATTCCTATCACCAATGCCCCCCCATCTACTTTCTCTCCCATTTCTATCTGATGTGGAACTTAGAGAGGGGTTCTAGAATCTTTCAGCAACTGCAAAAGTTTTCCTCTGTTCTCTTTCATAGAATTTGTACATCTGGGCTAATCATTTACTTCCACCTGAAGAATATTTAAAGTAATTCATCCTACCCTTAATTTCATGAGAGAAGAGTTTGATATCCAAAGAGAGTGATAAATAAAGCGAGATTAGTATATGGCTTGATTCCAAGTCCAGAACCTGCAGAACAAGGTCCCTCAAGAAAGAAAGTGAATTTCAAATCCCAGGGCATGCCCCATCTCAATGTGTGTACTGAATCCATCTGGGAACATATACAGGGACTTTTATATTCCTAAAGTCTCCCAGTGATAACAACATGAAGATAAACTTGAAAATCTCACTTCCAATTATAAATGCATTATTAAAGAGGAAAGAGAGGGAGATTTGACCAGTCTTTGAAGAATATAGTCTACAGTTAGAGATAACAATGAGTCCTTTTTGAGGAGAAAGCATTTTACCAGGCAGGCAAGGGTGTGAGCACTTTCTTGAATACTTTTTGGTTTGTAGTGTGTGTTCAAGCTACACCTGATCATGAGCTATTTTTGTCTCTGTGCCCACAAGTGGCCCATGTTGATGCTGGAAGCACCATTTGTGGTTCAGGGCAATAGAGTTGGCATTGATGATATTTAGGACAAGAATCTTACTTGGGCCCTGTACTATGTCTCTGCAATACTCTGCCAACTGCAAAGAACTGTTGAATGCTAGAACCCAAGGGCATGATGGTGCTGCTTGGGTGCTAAAATGCTGGGACCACTAAGACCACTCCAAGGGTACTTTGGGTCTCTAGTACCATGACTAGTAGACTTAGGGGCAACAGTACAGAAAATTAAACTCAATATTGAGTCTTGTAAGGGAGACTTCAGGCCAACTACTCAATTGCTCTTTTCCAGGGTGGGACAAGCTACTTGGTAGTGATCAGCCTGTGCTCATTTATTTATTTATTTCATAATACATTTCTCGATGGCTAACTACTGTGAAATATAATCCCATCCCAGGGAGAGATATAGAGAAACATACTGTACACAATCAACTGAAAGTCATACAGGCTAATGGGGGAGGTCAGTGATATGTTGCCACAAGAACAGGATGTAGGAAAGCTATTATACTTAAGTCTTTAAGATCTTGGTTTATAAAATAACTTTCAGTTAAATCCCGGTGTTTTTGCTTAATTGAACATTTATGAATTATAATTAGCTCCAATGGAATCATTTTCTGAATCGTCCTGCAAATGTCTCATGTTATATTGCTAATTGGCATTCTGGAAATTTGTTCACATTTATTCTCTAGTACTCCCTTTTGTCTGCAGAAACCATGTAACACAGTTTTATGAAGGCTAAAGGATATCTCAAGCTTGAGATTATGAAGGTATTAAAGATATACAGAGCCCCTTGGTCCTCTTAAAACAGCCAGTTTCAAGAAACTATCATATTCTACTTTGATGTTTGAAGAAGGTCCTCACAATCTCATGCATATCTCTGAAATTTTATCTGACTCAAGAGTCGCACTTCTCCCATCACATGGAATGAGAAATCGAATTTTGTTCTTCATATGTTTCTTCCTTTAGGATCGGTTGGTGTCAGGCATGGGGGTGAGAAGATTTGTATAAATTAGGCCATTGAGAATCCTTCTTTAGAATTTTTGAATGGAAGCTTAGAGAAATAAGACAGATTGATTAATTTCTTTGGATAAAGCAAATCCATGAATTTCTCCTAGACTCAAAAGGCTGACAAGTGCCTTCTTTCTTCTTAATCAGATGTAGTCTGAAGACATGAAGAGACACAAATACAATTCAAACATAACTCCATAAGCAAATTAATGTGTACATATAATATATGACCCATAATTACTCAACCCCCTACTAATAATTGTAAACATTGTACTTATAACAACGAAAAAATTAAAACCTATGAGCATGTTTTGTGTTGTATTTTATATGTTTAACATATATAATTGTGTGCATTGCATATATTAACCCTTGCTTGGAAGTGAGTAATCCCATTTGGGAGGAAGGTCTTATTTCAGTGAGTGGCAATAGTAGAAACTGCAAAAAAAGTAAAGACTTTGTGTTTCTTGTTCTTTCTTTTCCAAAAATCCAGCTCTCTTTCATCCATAAAGCTCCTATGTTGTTTTCTTTATTCTTTTATTCATGAGTACATAACTTCCACTGGTCATGAACTTTTACAAATGAAACCAATTATCTCCAACCTAATTTCTGAGACATCATGGGAACTCATTACTTTGTCAAGTGGTCTCTTCATGTATAAGAAAATAATAGTTGCTGGTATGACAAATACATACCAATGTAGTCCCAAGAGTGGTCAGTAAAGTCAATGAAGAACAATGATGAAAACTACCAATGACAATACTAAGTACTTAACTCCACTACCCTTCTCCAATTATCCCTCATTTATCTCCTTTTCATTATTCTCAAGTCCATTATATCCCCCTTCTTAAAACTGTAGCAAAACACAATTAATATTACCATCATAATAATTTCTAAAACAATGCCATTTAGCATTGATAAGCATATTCACCGTGTTATGCAGCAAATTTCTAGAATTTTGCAAGATTGAAACTTCATCCCCATTGAACACTATTTTTAACTTCTTACCCGTTCCTCAGCATATATATTTGTTTAACCCTAATTATTTTATAATACCTATCACAGAATACATGCAAGCCCTCACATTCCTTAGATTCCATGATTCTAAAAATATTTCTGCACTTGATTTCAAATTAAAAAGAAATCTCCAAAGCCTATCTGAAGTCGAGCATGCCTTACACTTTAAGCACATTTATAGCTTTGGTTTCCCACTCTCTTCTCATCAAGAGTAACACTCTGCTGGGTATGTGAAGTGTGGGATGGATTGTTAAAAGAAAAATAACTTGGGCTAAGAATAAATAATTTTCCTTTCTCTAAAAGTCTTCCTAAATCCATGTCATTATGCAGAGGAATGGGGTAGATTAATAGTCAATGAATTGGCTAGGATCCTGGACTCAGAATATCATGTGAACCAATAATTAGTTCCCTGAAGTTACAGTACTCATTTATTCTTTCCTTCAGCTGGAAATATGGCATTGGTATTTATGTCCTGGGACTGCTGTAAAGACTATATAAGAAAATATACAGAATATGTATATATAGCACTGAAGTGCAGAAAGCAGGTGAAGTGATAATATTCACTGTTACTGTCCAAGAATAAGAATAATTTTAGACATATATAATAAAAATTTCAAAATATGATGTATGAAAACTGCAAATAAAAGTTGCAATAAGATTGTGGCAGAAGTGGTGGTGCAACAATAGGGCGTTTGCCTTGTGTGTGGCTGACCTAGGACAAACTGCAGTTTGGTCCCCTGATCCCATGTGGTCCCCCAAGCCAGGAGCGATTTCTGAGCACACAGTCAGGAGTAACCCCTTAGCGTCACTGGGTGTGCCCCACCCCAAAAAATTGCAATAAGATACAAAGCATAGTGCTCTATGATATGAAAACAAAAATATAGTAAACTTTAATATTTATATATACATATATGAATGAAGAATCCATAGGTGAACCTGTTTGTATATATATATATATTTATATATATTTAGCAATACATAAAAACATACCATTTTCCATGTGACTGGGGTGATAGCAGAGCAGCAGGGTGTTTGCCTTGCACATGACTGACACAGGACAGGCCTCAGTTAGATTCCCGGTGTCTCATATGGTCCCCCAAGCCAGGAACGATTTCTGAACACACAGCCAGGAGTAACCCCTGAGAGTCACAAGGTGTGGCTCCAAAACCAAATAAAAAATAACAACAAAACAAAAACAACCCAAACAACATATGTATTATGTATGTATGTATGTATGTATGTATGTATATGTATAGGTGTTTGTTTGTGAAGGCACACATTTGCACATAGACAGAGCAGAAATGGTTTGCATGCCTGAAATGCTTTACAAAGAACAATTTTGGCAAATACAATATAAAGCTTCCATTTAACAGCTAGAATTCTGCTAGGTTCATTTGTATTCCATTTGACTGTTCAAAATTCCTTTTTGATATGCAAGAGAAGGTGCAGTATGATATGAATCTGAAATGTGAATTATTAATGAGACGCTTGTGTCTGAGATAGGTCTAAACCGGGTTTTTGTGGCTGACGCATGGAAGTGGTATGGGAGAAAGGCCAGCATCTTGAATACCAGTTTTATAAATTTATATTGTACATTTTTGCATGAACTAGAGAAAGATTTAGAGAAAACATCGCAGACAGGTTACTTCATTTCTCTCAGTACATTTCCTTTGCTCTGAAATAGGAATAATAAATCGTATTTTACGAGGTTGCTGTAAGAAGTAAATAAACACAGTACATGGCACTTGAAAAGCATCTAAAATTTCCTGCATTATGACACCCCATTTATTTTTGAAGCTTAGATGCTTCAGACTTCAGAGGAAAAAAATATCAATCACTTGCTAGACTGAAAGGTGATTTCTGCAGAAGTCATAAAAGCCAACAGAGTTTCACTTTGTCCATCACCCTGATCAGTAAGAACACTCAAACAACAAAGAAACAAACAAACAAAAAACACAAAACACCAACTATTATATTTCTGGTTGGCTGTGAAGTTCCACCTCTTTACCTAATTTGTAATTTGTCACAGCTTCATATGAACAGTTCAGGGAGGGAAATAGATGTGGGAAACTTTGGGACTCTGATTTCCCCCACAGGTGAAGGGGAAATGCAAAATAAGGGCCATGATCAAATCAGTTGACTCAGCAAAGTTCAAAGAAGAAAGAGTGAATCTAAGAAACCATGAATATGATAAACAAGTACTGGTTGAGAGAGGCCCTGTAATGATGCTTGACACCAGAAAAAGTAGTTGGAGAAATTTGACCTCTTAAGGCAGACTGAATTCAAGAATCTGAATCTCCTAATCTGGCTTGTGATTTTCAGCTGACAGTGCAAAAATTTTTTCTCCACAGGAAACTCATTTGGTAAGGAGACCTGAATCTTTTAAAGGAATTTGCTGCAAGGGAATAATGTGTTCTCCGCGGTTAGAAAAATCAAAGCTCAGCAAAATTGTCAATTCTACTAATGATTCAATCTTGTCCTCATAGACCAGGAACATTTAAAATAAGTTAAGCTATATGTTGAATTTAAACTCTTTTCCACCCCTTCAGAAAAATGTGGTAAACTAATCAAAAGGCAGTTTGAGGGAGGGGGAGGAGTAGTAGAATTTGATGTCAGACACACCCACATTGGCTCATTCATTCATTCAACAAATGTTTATAGAATGTGTATTGTTTGTTGGACTTTTAATACTTTCCAATGGAAGGAGATGAGGAAGAAATAAAAACATGGTTGACAAGATGACTTTTTGAGTTGGGATCAGGGAGGGTTTTCCTAAAGAGCAGACTCTTGGTTGAGATTGACAAACCAGGATATGGTGATAGATACCATCTCACTGAATTGAAACTATGTTGACCTCATTCTTTTCACTTATGATTATCTATTTTTATTCATATACTTTATGCGGCTGGAGTGATAGCACACATTTACCTTGCACATGGCCAACCTGAGTTTGATCCTAGTATGCCATATGGTTCCCAGAGCTTACCAGGAGTGATTTCTGAGTGCAGACCCATTAGTAACCTTTGAGTGCTATTGGGTATGGCCCCAAAACAATATATATTTTATATGTTTTCTTATGATTATTTCATTTCAGATTGTTGCTGTCTGTTTCTTTTCTATAGCTGTTTCATATTGATAGCAAAAGTCAACTTGATATTCCTGCAGATTTAAAGTCTTGATGTGGCCATGAGGTACTAGTATTTAGAATAAAAACTGTTAATAATGGTTTCCTGACTGTTAATCCACCACTACCACTACCACGACTACCACCATCACCACCATCACCACCATCACCACCACCACCATCACCACCACCACCACCACCAACACCAGAGTGTCTATATCCTTCCACTAATGTCCTAAAGCCCCCCTACCCCTACCCCTCAAACTCAGGTCTGTGCATCAGTTTTTTAGTTCTGTTGCTATTGGTCATATATATATATATATATGTATATATATGACATGTATGTCATGCATATGCAATATATAATATACATAGAGTATTGTTATACAATATTCTAGAATAATAGAATATATAATAGAATATGTATATTGCTATAATGTACATAGAATATTACATGAGAAATAATTTTGTATTTTTCCTTCCTTTATGAAAGACTTCACTCAGCATATTTAATTCATCTAGTGGAAAATTGCATGACATCATTCTTTCAAACAGCTGCATATTTTCAAACATATTACTGAATTTTCTTAAAAATTCAAAATTATTTATGCCGAAATCTATTAGATGTTCTATGCAGATAATTAAAGTAATTGAATAATTGAGATCATTAATACTTATTTCTTCTCTTCCTATCAAAAACTGACTATCTTGGTTCTCCACTATAATTTAGATGTAGTCATTAAAGCTATAATATTTGTTTATATCATAATGAAATTGATTATGGTGTTTTAACATTTAAAGTGGTACTTATTGAATTAATCTGCTAAATATTTTAGGGGGTTCATACACAATAAAGGGGAAAGTAATGATTTCTAAGATATCTAAAAATAATATAAACAGAAAATATAAGTTTATGTCTGGAAGATAAAATAAAATTATTTTTGTTTTATATTTTTTATTTAAAGAACTATGATTTGCAAAGTTGAATTTAATTACATCGTTAAATTTTAGGCATATAATACATAACATTTTATATAAGTTTCATATACTTATTTTTATTCTATATATTTGAGTAAATTTTAGCTATAATAATTTTATCTTATGTGCTGTATGATGATATTTTTATAGAGAACTTTCTTAGCCATATTTGTACATTGACACAGCATCAATCTCACTACAAGTCTCAACTCGCATCACCAATGATCCTATATTCCATCACCCCCCCCCATAGACTGCTATTTTGATAAACGCATTACAAAATTTGGTGGTTGCAGTTTACTTCTCATGTTTTCAGTATTGTTAGTTTCTGCTTGGATATATATTTATACGATCCTTCTACATCACCAATATAATCAAACTCTCAGCTTCTGTTTTCTTTTTACTACATTTCTCATCTTGATCTTTCCCATCTTGAGAAAAATATAAAATTTCCGTTACTTTTGAGATAACATGACATTTGACATATTTTTCCTTTAGCGCACACTGTAGTAATTTATGTATTTTTCTAATCCAGAATAATTCTACACATTTTGAATGAATATTAGTTATAAATTAATAGTATTATGTATTATATATACTTATATTTTATTTAGGATATTTTGTTATTTCTATTTTTACACCAGTAAAATCATTCTTATTTTTATCTCCGTTTATAAACATTTTATGATTATTGCCTTATAAAATCAGTTTGGTAGAAATTATGAAAGAGCTTAAAATAGGCAATATCTATTAAAAAGTTATTAAGTACACATGGTTTTTATTGCTTTGGAGAGATGATTATTTGACTACTGTGAAATTTTCTTGTGCCATTACTGATATATTAATATTTTCATAGAAATGTAAATTTTAGTTTACATTTTCTATTTCATAGTGTATGCTTAGAATGCATGTACGGTTTAAGCATTTGTGTTGTTTGAATAATTTTAATACATTTATAGTTAAGTTCTGTCAGTACCTTGTATATCTTAGATATTAGCTCCTTATGTGATGAGTATTGGGTGAATAGTTTCTCCCATTCTGTGGGTGATGTTTTAACCCTAGTTGCTGTTTTCTTTAAAGTGTAAAAGTTTCTCAGTTTGATGTAATTCCATTTGTTTATCTCTGCTTCTACTTTTTTTGGACACTGGTGTTTCCTCTTTGAAGATGCTTTTAGTCTCAAAGTCATGGAATGTTTTATCTACATTTTCTCCTATATATTTTATAATTTCAGGTCTTATACCTGAAATATACTTGAAAGGCCTTATTCCATTTTGATTTGACCTTTGTGCATGCTGTTAGACAGAGGTCTACATTCACTTTTTTGTATGTGATTGACCAATTGTCCCATCACCACTTGTGAAGGTCCTTTCCTTGTTCCATTTTAAATTTCTTGTCCATTAGTCAAAAACTAATTGATTGACTACATCTCTGGTGTTTATTTTCTGAATAATCATGTCTATTCCATAGATATGAGAGTCTGTATTTATTCCAGTACCATGCTGTTTTAATGATTATTGCTTTAAGTACAATTTAAGGTTGGGAATAGTGATGCCTCCAGTCTTTTTTCCCCTAAGGGTTGTGTTTTCTATTCTTGAGCATTTATTATTACAAATGAATATTTGATCCACTTCTTTGAAGAATGCTGTGGATATCTTTAGAGAGGAGAAAAAATAACCAGACATTCCCTCAAAGAAGAAATACATATGTCCAAAAGCACATGAGAAAAAGCTTTACCTCACTAATAATCAGGGAGATGCAAATCAAAACAAAAATGAGATTTAATCTCACATACCACAGAGACTGCACACATCACAAAGAATAAGAACAACCAGTGCTGGCATGGATGCTCTGAGAAAGGAACCCTCATTCACTGCTGGTGGGAATGCTGTTTAGGCCAGCCTTTATAGAAAGCAATATGACTATTCCTTTAAAAAAAAAACTAGATATTGAGCTCCCATATGGTCCATCAATACCATTCTGAGGGATATATCTTAGGACAACAAAAACACTATACTATGTTCATAGAAGTACTATTTACAATAGGCAAAATCTGGAAACAACGCAGATACCTGACAACAGATGGGTGGTTAAAGAAACTGTGCTTTATCTACACAATGGAATATTATGTAGCTGTTAGAAAAAAATGAAGTCATGAAATTTGTCTATATATGGATGAATATGGATATTATCATGTTGATTAAAATAAGTCGGGGAGATAAACACAAAATAGTTTCACTCATCTGTGGGATTTAAAAAAATAAACGACAGTATAATAATAATTCCCAGAAACAATAAAGATGAAGGACAAAATGACCAACAATGATATGAAGCTTATCACAAAGTGTGGTAAGTGCAGTTAGAGAAATAACCTCACTAACAACTGCTATGTAAACAATGACAGAGAGGAAAATACAATGCCTGTCTTGAAGACAAGCAGGAAATGGGGTAGGAAGGAAATGGGGGATATTAGTGGGGGTAAGTTACACTAATGAAGGGGTTTGTGCACTTAACAGCTGAAACTAATTTATGAGCACGTTTGAAACAATAGTGCTTAAATTAAGGATAAGGTTGCCACTGGAAAATAATAATTTATTATTTGTACAAAGTTTTATACCTGTTATTATATTTTTTCTTCTGTTCTCTTTGTTGATCTTATATTTTATATTAACTATAGACTTTAGTTTTGTAACTGAAATATTATTGAAAATATACCTACAAACAATGTATAAATATAAATATCTGTAATGTACAAGTATATGTACATTCATACAGAAAATTGGAACCAGAAGCAGAAAAGTATGAGGCAGAGGAAGATGGATGTCTCAGTTTCGGCATGGAGTAAATTTTCACTTCCTTTGTCTTTCTGTGCACAATTGTTTTTTAAATTATTTTGCTGTTATAGGAATTGAGTTTTCTACCTTTTTGTGTACTCTGATCCTCATCAGAGTGTAATAATGTCCAGAAACATTGTAAGGGTGAGTCTCTTCACTAAGTCTACTGTTTCAAATACTGACCTCTCTTGAACAATTATCACACACACCTAGGAAGAATTTTTGACTAGATTTCTGTCTCTATCTTATCTCATTTGACATATACAATGAATACAGTATTATTGCCTTCTGCTTTTAACTTTATTATTTTTTACCTGCACTCCCGTTGTTTTTGTTCATTTTTTCTACCATCTGGTGCAAATGAGGAAGTTAAATTAGAAACAAATCATGGTACCTGTTCATAAAAATGTCAATAAATAAAGCTATATTAATATTTTGTTAAATAAATTATATTTGCAATGTCAAATTCTTTTATGCAACCTATTGTAAAAGTTAACTGATACAACATTAGTCTACCTATGTCTACAATTCTAATATTTACTTTTTTTTAATACTTTGAAGATACTCATCTGCTATTATCTTATAAATATTGCAATAATCTGTCTGGACAGGCCAGGCCTACTCTTGTGACTTATTTTTGTTTGTTTGCTTGTATGTTTGGACCACACTCAGAATGCTCAGAGGTTTCTCCTGGTTATGCACTCAGAAATTACTCCTGGCTTGGGACCATATGGGACGCCAGGGAATGGAATCACAGTTCTTCTTAGGACTCAGTGGTCGGCAACCTGCTGCTCGCGAGCCACATGTGGCTCTTTACACTTTTAATTTGGCTCTTCTGTGTGCCGGGTGGCCTCTCCAGGAGTCAGGACTCTGCTCCTAGCCTCTGTCAGTGCATGCCCTGTGTAGCTCTCAAAATAAATTTCAATCATGGTTTTGGCATGATTTGGCTTAGTTGAAAAAAAAATTGCCGACCACTGTACCTAGGTCAACTGCATGCAAGGGAAATGCCTACCACTACACCACTGATCTGGCCCCAACTGTTGTGACTTATTTTTAAATTTTGAAAGTTATTTTTAATTTCAAAGACCATAATACAGCATGCTACTCTAGGCATGATTGCTTTTTGACCCTGCTAGGGAAATTCTAGAGTACATTATGGGGGTCATATGCAGGTATTCTTGTCAATAATGTCAAGTGAGATTCCAACTAATAGCCAATATTAGTCACCATGACAGTAAGGAAGTCTTTGAAATAGTATTTATATTAATCCTGTCAGTGTCTGATTTACCACATAAAAACGGAGTCTACTTAATACCCTCAAATTATTAGTAGGGCCTTCATTCTATGCTATTGAATGTGCGACTTTAAGAAACTTTTTAAATTTATTTAGAAAATGGTATTAATTATTCCTACACTATAGTATTGTTGTGAGAGTTAATCAAGATGATGAATTCTGACGTAGGTACTATTAAACTATTTAACCTTTGAGAAAACGTGCCAGGAAAGGCCAAATAAATTGCACAGAGTTACTCAAAAACCCAGTAAGAGACAGAGTATAAGTTTGAACATTAGTCTGACTCAAAGGCTTATTCTTTTATCATCACTCAATTTAATTGCTGAAAATGATCATCAGAGCAATTCATTAACTGACCTAGTTTCACATAGAACCCAAAGCAATAGCGTTATAATTTTGCTCATTTAGGTTTAATTAAGTCTTATTTGGCAACAGTCTAAAGTTGTGATGCCATTTAAAGCAAAACATAAAAAAGGCGCAAACATTCTAAATACCTGAGCCACTAGCAGATTAAGCAGATATGACAGTGCTTTGAAGTGAGAGGGAACAGCAAGTTCTTATGGTCTCACTTTCTTATACTGCTGTATTTAGAAACATTATTTTTTTCAAACTGCATGACATTTTTGAATTGCTCAAATTCTTGAGTTGCTCTTTTTTTTTGGGGGGGGGGCCACACCCGGTGACGCTCAGGGGTTACTCCTGGCTATTCGCTCAGAAGTCGCTCCTGGCAGGCACGGGGGACCATATGGGGAAGCAGGGGATCGAACCGCGGTCTGTCCTAGATTAGCACAGGTACCTTATCTCCAGCGCCAGCGCCCGGCCTCATAGAGTTGCTCTTGAAACAAGGATTTAATTCTACTCCATATTTTCATGGAGGTATACTGCATGTGATACCAAAAATAAGGTAGATTAATAATAGAGAAGGCCTCAAAGTGAGGGAGGATAGTGAGTTAAAGCAGAAATATTTCATGTTTTTAAAATTTCATCGTAAATCATCTGTTCACTGGTGATAAACAAAAGATAAATTAATATTATAAAATAAAGATAGCAAGGGGCCAGCAAGATCGCATGGAGATAAAATGTTTGCCTTATATACAGAAGGTCGGTGGTTCAAATCCCGGCATCCCATATGGTCCCCTGAGCCTGCCAGGAGCAATTTCTGAGTGTTTTTGGGTGTGACCCAAAAACCAAAAAAAAAAAAAAAAAAAAAAAAAAAAAAAAAAAAAAAAAAAGAGCAAAAAGTCAACGATATATTGAAAGTCATACCTTACCTTTTCTGAGTTTATGTCCCTACTACTCATATTATGTTCCAAAAATTAATGCCAAGATTCACTATGGAATTGTGAGACTACTTTAGAAAAGTTAGCTTATTTCAAAGTCTCTACTGAAGCAGTAATGTTTTGATGATGTTCATTTCATTAATTCCCTCCTACTCCACAATATTATAATTAATATTTTCTGAAACTTTAGCTTATATAACAGGTAATATAGTACTTTATAATATACTTACAGTATGCCAGAGTTCTAATTGATTTTAGAGTATTATATTTTTTAATGCTGAAGGTAATCTATAATTATAAATACATTTTAATGTGCATTTTCATATATAAATAAACCAAGGCACAGAAAAATATCTCTTTTCAGTAATGGTAATCAAATACAGAACTCTGTACATCCAAGATAAGTGAACTACTGTTGAGTTGCTATGATCCCAGTTCTCAGAAAAATAATCTGGGGTGCTGGAACCTCCCTATGACACTATTCCAGAACTACCTGGAAAACTGAATCTCGTAGAGGAACAGTACTGGAAATTCTCCTTGAGGCAAAAGCATCTAAGACACGATTTTAGATATGGAGAAGAACAGCACAAAGATGTCCTCATCTCCCCAGGAACAGTGTCACTATATGGTCATGCCTCCTCCCTTCTAGAGAGCTCTGGTTAATAGAGATAACTTAAGGAAGATGAAAGGTCTTTTATTGCCTACTGCATTGCTCTGGAAACATTCCTAAACCCCACTGATATGTGTATCTTCTCCCTGATGCTTCACCTCCTACTGGCAATGCCTCTGCTATGTTCTGCCAACCTGCATGGATCCCAGGTCCTCATGTCCTACATAAACATTGTAAGAATGGAATAGTGCGTCTCCTGGTCATCAGTCTAGAACCTGTTCTCTCTTGGTATGTCCTCAATCCCAAACCCACCAGAGGATGAATTTGACTTGACTGACTGGGTAGAGGACCCGGGGGGGGGGGGCTTTCTCACAAACTAGCTCAGGGTCCAGTTTGAATTATTGGAATTCTTTCGAGCCCTTTTGAGGAGAGTGGTTACACAGGCAGTGAAATATGAATAAAATATAAAAGCACACACATGTGTGTGGAGAATAGTGTTCTAACTTTAGTTTTCCAGCTAGGAGTTTTATAAGGAGTGACTGCTAGTCATAGGTATGAGAAAAATGTTTACAATTGCAAGGCAGAACTTAACAATAAAACATTACATCAAGGCGGGGGTGGGGGGTGGGTGCTGGTACAAGTGGTACAAGTGCCTTGCAAACACTAGCCTAGGAAGAACCCAGGTTCCTCAAGCCAGGAACAATTTCTGAGCACATAGCCAGAAGTAATCCCTGAGCGTCACCAGGTGTGGTCCAAAACCCAAAAACAAGCAAACAAAAAAACTAAAAATCACCCCTCTAAAAAAAAAAAACCAAACAAATATTACATCAAACTATGGGTGTAAGCAGTAAAAGTTCTGAGTTACAAAGTAGAAGGTTAAGTTTTACAACTCAAAGCAGTTCCTTGCAAGCTAGCCTCAGATGCAAAATAAGGGATTAGTGAGAAGTAAAAAAAAATTTTAGAAAATCTTATCTTCACTGGGATAGGCTCTATTGTTTTAGAGAGGTTTAAGTAAAGAAGAAATCTAAATCCACAGTGGTGTAGTTCTCAATTTATGGGAAAAGTCAATAGCCCAAAATCTGCATTTTGACCAAGATCTTGTATCTCATAAGCCAACGCTGCAAGGGTAATTTGAAGAGAGAGAGAAAAAAATAATATTGTCTTTGATTTGATACTAAAAATATCTAGATAAAGAGATTTTAATCAAGGCTATATTTTGCTGTGAATATCAGCAGAAGGGAGAATTAATTTTAAGCTGAATAATATGATGGGTATATAATGTTAGTACCATAACACAAATCTCAGAAATATTTTCAGTGATCTACACAGGGGTGAAATCTTTCACAGTGGGCCTTCTGGTTAAATGAGCCAGAAATTAGTCATTCACACTGAAACTATGACATGGTGTGACAGGCATTGGTGGAGGACAATTGTCACTGGTGGTGGGGTTGGTATTGGAACATTGAATGCCTGATAATTTATTGTGATCCACTTTATAAAGTGCCCTAGAATCAAGAAATAAACATTTTAAAAGAAAATAAATATTATCGTTTGGAAAAGAAATATATGAAGAAAATATAGATAAAATTTAAATCTGGTGCCTTCTTTCCTCTCCTACTTAAAATATTTATTAAAATTTAAAAAGCATAAATAGTAAGCAAAAATAACATGAGTTGCTGAAAATAAAACTGTGGTAAAAAAAAAACTTTTATAGACTTGATGAAAACACTTCACTGTGACCCAGGCAGATAGACAATAAAGAATGAAAGCAATTTTTTTCAATATTTGAATGAAGATTAATTATTTTGACTTTTTATTTCTTTGTGATTTTTTTTTTGTATCTGTGGTAAAACAAGTAAATCTAGGGCCTCTAATACAAAACTGCATAGTATTTTGGACAAGCATCATAGAACATGTGATCTATGTTCTCTATCATTTATTGGAAAAAGTCAAATGATTCAAAATTATTTTTGTTCATCAAAGACTTTTCTATTGATTCACTTTAAAAGGTCGGTGAAATTAATTTATCTGACAGAGGCTCAGTTTTCTCATCCAGGTGAAGAAGGATCTAATAGTTTTTAAAGTATGTACTATGTGTGGAATATCTAAGTGGCTAAAACATTTTTTTTCTGGTTTATGTATTTTTTTCTATATTAAGAGCGAAAGCAGGGGCCGAGAGCGATAGCACAGTGGTAGGGTGTTTACCTTGTAGGTAGCCAATCCAGGTTTGATTCCCAGTGACCCATATGGTCCTCCAAGCCTGCCAGGTGCGATTTCTGAATGTAGAACCAGGAGTAACCTTGAGTGCTTCCGGGTGTGACCTGAAAACAAAAACAAAAAACAAAAAACAAAACAAAACCAAAAAAAAAAAAAACCCCAAAATTTCTCTTAAGTTGGAGGGGATAAAAGAAAGAGAGAGAGAGAGTACTCATTTACATAGGATCTAATTTTTCTGTAAGTACAATCAAACTGTACTATCCTGACCAGTGATTCTCACAAATGTGGGCTAAGTTTGATAACTGAAAGTTCTTATGAAAAAGGGGAAAAAGGGCCAGAGCGGTGGCTCAAGTGGTAAGGCCTTATGCACTAAGCCAGGAGAGATTTCTGAGCACATAGGCAGAAGTAACCCCTTAGGATCACAGAGTGTGACCCAACCCCCACCCCAAAATCAAAAAGCAAACAAACAAACAAGCAAAAAAGCAATGGGGAAAGAAGCAGGGGATTTAGATAACCTTGAATCATAGTCTTCTTCTTTGATCTCATCTATAGAGAAGATTCCATATCGGGTTTAATTCATCTATATTATCCCTACTCCACTTATATAAAACATATATGTATATATGTGGGTGTGTATATATATATGTATATACATATCTTTAAAAAGATCCCTATCAAAATTTAATGTTTTCTAGAATTTTCTTTGAGAAATTTCTGGTTCACCTCTATTTGTGCCACAGAATTTTTTTCTATTGCATAGTGCCACAAGAATTAATTAATTTAAAAGAAAAATGTATTCCAGAAAAACATTTTGAATATATTACAGGACCAAATATCATTTGATATATAATAAAGTATTACAAAACGTAACAACTCTAACATCATTGCTACATTAGGAGTGGGTAATTTGGATTTTGATCAAGTTGGTTGATTTTTATGCATTTCACATAGTTGAAATAAATTGATCTATTCTCAATATAATATTTTGAGTCATAAAATAAAATATATGGAATTATTTAATACAGGTATTAAATTCTATGTTATATCATATTGGTCCTTCACTTTATATGAGTTATATTCATAGAAGGCTAGTAAAAATTTTCAGTGATGTTAACATTTAATATTATGAGATAATTATAATAATTTATTATTTTAATTTTAGCAGAGCTTTTTGCTTAAATTAATTATATAAAATTATTAAATTTATTTAGAAAGTAGTGAAAACTACAAGTGAAGATTTAGTTTGTCCAGGGTTGTATCATTCCTAATGTCATAGATTTCCTCTACACAAGAAGGTAAAGCCTTTAGCTCATGGGTATTTTTTGAATGTTTTTCTTTAGTAAATCTAAGCAGATAATGTGAAGTATCATGGGAAACGGTGATTCATCTCAATGTTCTTTCTAGTTGTTTCTATTGCTTGGGATATTTATGAACTATGTTATTCAGTATTGTTGACTGTAAATGTTTCTTCTGAAATCTTAGGTTCTTCAACTTTCTGATAAAGCTTCAGAGAGTTATTTTTGATCCTTGTCTTCTTTCCATAGTATTCACACAAATCCCTTTGCCACTATTCTTAAATATTTCCAGAGGATTTTATGATGTTTGTAATAAGTGTCTGCTATTCTACCACATTTACTTATATTCATAATTTGTGGCCTAAGACATGGAGTGGGAGGAAGGGAAATCAGAAGTGAATAAATAAGGAGGAATAAGGAATGAGATGTGAACTCAAAGCTGTAATTGGGGTCACTGATATAAACCCATAAAGCAACTGTGTTTTATGCTCTTTATCTGCACAATCTGTAAATAGCTGCACCTATACCCTCTAATCATTATGGGAGATGCCACTAAAAAAATAAAAGAGATGAATACAGCCTGTAATAACTGTTTATACCTTTTCAAGGATTTCAAAAGTTATTTAACATGTCTTATTATGTGGAAATTATTTGCTATAGAAACCACTTATGACAGGACATATGACCATTGTATTATATTACCTAAGTATAGGGGACAGAAATATTTCCACTTGGACCATATAATGTAATGTAACTTGAGGATTAAATAAAAGAAATAAAGGTGCCAATTATGCTACCTGAGTGATTTATTTTAGTTAGGAACTTTCCAGAGGAAGGATGATGTAAATACAATGATATATAGCCAATCATATCAATCACAGATTCTGTTTTTCATAGCATTTTCTGTGGTAAAAGTAGAATTTGTAGATGCAGTTCTAAATGAACGATGGTACTTGATTAGTTCATAATCAAACTAATCAATCACTAGAATGTAATTGCATATTTTTCTACCGGCTAATCCAATACCCACATTTCATCCTGAACATTGCATAAATTACTTGTATATTTTTGTTTTGCTTTATTTTAAGACCACCCAATGGTGCTCAGGAGTATTTCTTGGTGGGACTCAAGAGTTCATATTTGGTACAAAGGATGAAACCGGACTTGATCCTATATAAGCAAGTGTTTACACCGAAACTTTTTCTCTTATCCTATATACATTATGCAAATATATATTTATTGTGTAACTTATATATATTAAGGCATATAATATATTATGTGATTATAAATGTCTGCTTCAAAAATATAAACAACACAATTTTATTATTTCCTTATATGCCAAGCTCATCTTTGAACAGTTTTCTATATAATTTACCTGAAAGATAGCTGCATGTGTAAGCCCACATACACGTGTGTATGCATGCACTATAAAATAGGGTATTTCTCTGCATGCTGTTACTCAATTTGCTTATTTCACTAAAAATAACTGCGTTCCATTTTCCATGTCTTTTTTTCTTTACAAATGTGCTGAATGAATTTTCATTGTATGACTGTGTTCTCATTTATTTAATATTCTCCAACTGTCTGGTGCTAATGTTGTTCCCCACTCAAATATTAATTGAGAATTTGGTATCCTCTAGAGACAGTGTGAAAGACTACATGTGATATATGAGCTGCTTCTCTTCTCAAGGAGTTTGAGGTTGACTATGTGAGTCAGAGTGATTGTGGAGCAAACAGCATTCATATTTCATCAGAAAATGCTTAGAATTCACAGTGTCAAAGAATATGGTGGCAAACAAAATGGAAATATTTCAAAAAAGAATGACATTGCATGAACACTTTATCAGCAGAAAATCCAACATAATCAAAATAAAATGGCTAAAGAGAAATTATTCAGAGTGTAAATTTTTTTCTTGTGAAATGCTTGATTTGTGAGCCAGAGATATAATAGAATAGGTCAAGTGCTTTCTATATATGTGGCTCACCCTGGTATAAATTCCTTGTCCCCACAATTCTTTCCAGCACTGCCAGGAGTCACTCCTGACCAAAAAACTCTTGATCATCACTGACATAGCTAAAAACACCAAATTCTTCATTTGATAAATTTCCTTCTATATAGAACTATCTAATCAAATATACATATCTGGAGGATCGTTTAATAAATTATATTTGATATAGTTTAAGATATTTGTCAAGTTAAAGGTTCCTTAAAACTTGGGGAACATCTAAGGGTTTGAATCCTATCTCCAATAACATTTACGTGAAGAATCATTCAGTATATTTATGAGAGGTTTTCGAATACTGAGTATGCCAGAAACTTGGTGTTAGCTAAGGCTCATCTGTCTCCAGGAATATTGACCATAATTCCTCCTCTAGATATTTCTTTAGGGAACAACCTCCCTGACATTGCATAGGAAGATCTTGTGTGAATTTCTTATTTTGAGCCTCTTCAACAAAACACCTTTCTCTCTTTTTTTTAATGAAATCTATAATTTTTTAAAATTTTTATTTACTTAGACATCTTGATTACAGATATACTTGTGATTAGGTTTCAGTCACAACAAAGAACACCCCCCTTTTCCAGTGCAACATTCCCACAACCAAATGTCCCAAATTTTCCTCCATCCC
>PVKC010009321.1:0-27012 GCA_004027635.1 Crocidura indochinensis
CTTTATTAACCTCAATTTCAAAAAGTCTTCCTCAAATCTTGGATGAATCTACACAATCTACTCAAAGGCTGGTCTAAAACTGTGAAGCTTGTCGAGTCAGGGACAGAAGGAGCGCACCCATTCTGGTGGAAGACAAGGGGACACACATACTATGATAGAACTTCTACTGTGGAGTAACATGTTTCAGTCAGAAAAAGATTGTATTTTTTCAGGTGAAGACATTTACTTTTTTTTTGTTTTGTTTTCTTTTTTTGTTTGTTTTTGGGTCACACCCGGCAGTGCTCAGGGGTTACTCCTGGCTCCATGCTCAGAAATTGCTCCTGGCAGGCATGGGGGACCATATGGGGCACCGGGATTCGAACTGATGACCTTTTGCATGAAAGGCAAACGCCTTCCTCCATGCTATCTCCCGGGTCCCAAAGACATTTACTTTTAAGGTGCCTGGCTGTAGCAGGGGTTCTTATATCAAACATTCATTATCCTAACCACAATATTATATTTACAACATGAAATGGAAGGCAAGAAGCTAGAGGTGTAAATAGTTTAAAAAATTGCTACTAAGTATCATCTTAGTGACCTTGTTGTCAAACAAATTTACTGGAGGGAAAAATACTGTTTCTAAATCTCCATAGAAACAAACTCCAAGGAAAAATTCCAGGGAACAGTTAACTGGAATCCAAGAAATTATAATGTGGGGCTGGAGCTGTGGTGCACTAACCTAGGAAGGAGCGCGGTTCAATCCCCCGGCCTCCCATATGGTCCCTCAAGCAAGGAATAATTTTTGAGTGCAAAGCCAGGAGTAATCCCTGAGCATCACTGGGTGTGACCTAAAAATCAAAAGAAAAATTATAATGTATACATTTTTTTCTGGAAGATAAATGTACCCTAGTACCTCCATTTGGAAGTCAACTCTTTCCTATCTTGGTGTGCTAGTTTTTCTTTATCATACAGCTCTCTTTGTGTCTTCTTTGTTTTATATTTGAATAAACCCGTGGACCTTCTAAAGCATAGTCAGTTCACCCCAGAGTTTTCTATCTATCTTCCTGCCATGCCTGTGGTGTTTTTTTCTCTTCCTTGTGCCTTAGGCCCCCTTTTCACCTGGTAAAAGTTCCCTAGATCCTGGTCAGTTCAGTATCTTAGTTGCACAGATCTAGTACTAAAAAAGTGTGAAGGCTAGTGGGCATGGGTGACCTTCAATTCCAGTTCATGCCAAAATTTATTGAATTTGGAACACAGGGTATATTAAAACCACAAATGTTAACACAAGCTAACACAAATGTTAACCTTGCTTCTGTGTTCTTGTGACCTCTGCTTGTTTTCCAGGTACTCTTGAAGTTAGGATGTACCTAAATACATGAGAACTTGAATTTGAACCTTTGGTTTACACTAAAGCGTGCTCAAACACTGACCTTATATCACTGTACAGGCACATATGGTTAACCACAAATAATGAAGGGTTGGAAGAAATTTTGTACATCAATAGATTAACACAGAACTCTGGAAAGAACTAAGGAAACACAGATGTGCAAGGCACCTGGTGGAGATTTCAAGACAACAATTTAATGATCTGCTTTGAAAGAAGGTCAATGAATAATAATGGAAGACCTTCGCAAGGAAGCAGAGAAATTATTACTGAAGTAACCAAAACAGTTCTGAGAAAACAGATGATCACTCTCCTAACTACAAATTATACTGCAAAGCAATAGAATTAAAAGCACTCTATAAAAACCAAATAGACTTAGAAATCAATAAACTAGAATTGAAGGTTTAGAATTAAATTTTCACACATATGGATAAATATGATACATGAGGTAGGTGAGATGATAAGATGAGCTAAGGAAATTAACTACAGTAAATGGAGTTGGTTAGGGGAGTGAATACATGGGACTGGAGTGCACGCTTTGCATATGGGAACTCAATTTTGCTTCCCATCACTGTATAGTACCCTGAGTATATCAGAGAATTCCCCCAAGTGACAATCTGAGATTATTCCCCCAAGGACCACTTTTGGTGGTCCTCAAACCAAAATTAATTAATGGTGTTGGAAAAACTGGACAGTTAAAAGCAAACATATTTAATTATATGTCATATTGCACATGAAATTGATTAAAACTTGATATTAGACTCAAAATCATAAGAAACATTGAAGAATACTTAAGCAAATAACTCTATGAGGTTAATTTCTTGGGTATCATTGGGAATAATATCCCAAAATAAAATTAAAAAAAGAAATAAAATAATGGTTTTTATGTGAAAGTATTCTATACAAGTTAGAGAAAATATTATTAAATAAAGACATTCTGACAAAGGAGATGAAAAATTTTATATTTTCTATCTAATACATATTGCAATATACATCTGACCAAGGATGAATATTTAGTTTTATAAGATAATCACAATTAAGCAATATGGTTATTTTTTCATTACTGATAATTTCTCTATTTAAACATGATGGCTACAAACGTGCTTGTAGTTGGGTTTTAGTCATAAAATGCACACACACCCTTCACCAGTGAAACTTAACTGCCACCAAGGTCCTCATTACACTCCACCACCCCCTTCGAGACAGATATTGTATTTCTCTATCATTGTCATGATTGTTGTTACTGTAGTTATTTCTCTAATTGAGTTTACCAATTTTTGTGGTAAGCTTTTGGCCCTCATCTTTATGGTCTCTGTTTTTTTTTCTTATTATACTGTCTTTTACTTTTTTTATATACCAAAGATAAGTGAGACTATTCTGTGTTTATCTCTCTCCCTGTGACTTTACTCAGCAAAATAATACCCATATCTATTCATGTAAAGGAAAATTTTGTGACTTCATTTTTTCTAACACCAGCAAAGTATTCTATTGTGTAGACGCACCACAGTTTCTTTTACCTCTCATCAGTTTGGGGGCATCTGGGTTATTTCCAGATTCTGGCTATTGTAAATAGTGCATCAATTGATTTGATCATATGGTTTTTAATTTTCCTTTTGTTGATGTGGTGTATTGTGTTGATTGACTTGCATATGTTGTACCATCCTTGCATCTCTGGAATTAATCTTACCTGGTTATGATAATGATTTTCTTGATGAGGCATTTGTTCCTATCTGTTAGGATTTTGTTGAGGATCTTTTCTCTGTGTTCATAAGGGATATTGGTCTGTAATTCTCTTTTTTGTGGCATCTTTGTCTGTTTTAGTATTAGGCTCATGCTAACTTCATAATAACTATTTGGGAGTGTTTCTATTTCTTCAATTTCCCAAAGAACCTGAAAAGTATAGGCAGTCTGTCATCTTGGAGGGTTTGAGAGAATCCATCAGTGAATCCATCTGGGCCTGGACTTTTGTTTTTGGGAAGAATTTTGGTTACCATTTTTATATCTTCAATAGTGACAAGTTTATTCAGATATGCTATATCATCTTGACATTGACATGTTATAAGCATCCAAGAATTTAGACATTTCTTAAAATTTTTCAGAGTTTCTCATAGTAGTTTCTAATTGCCATTTGAATTTCTATAGTATCGTAACATCCCTGTTTTCTTTTTGAATTCAATTTGTTAATGTCTGTCTCTTATTTTCTTTGTGAGTTTTGCTAGTGGTTTATTGATCTTGTTTAGTTTTTCAAAGAATCTACTCTTGCTTTCATTGATTTTTTGGATTGTTTATTGTATTTTATATCATTGATTTCTGCTGTAAGACTTATTATGTTCTTCCATCTTCCTATTTTTGGTTTATTGTATTGATTAATTTTCAATTTTGTAGGCTGTGGCCATTAAGAGATACAGGATGAATCAAAAAGCTGAATCCAATTTTTGTGCTGCCTACAAGAAATTCATATAAATTGTCAGAACAAACACAGACTCAAAGTCAAATGTTGGAGGACAATTACTCAAGCCACTTTGTCTCTTAACTGGTGCATTAGGCCATTGACATTGAGAAAGATGATTCTCATGGGATTTTATGTCATCTTTTATTAGAAGTTTGGTGTATCTTGTGGTCTGTTTCATCTGAAATTAGATCTTTTAGTCCATCTTTTAAGGTTGGTTTTGAATTTATAATGTTTCTAAGCTATTGTTTACCCATGAAGCTGTATATCATTCCTTCAAACCTGAATATAAATCTGGCTCGGAGAAACATTCTTGGTGATGCCTTAATTTCATTGAGTTTTGTCACATACCTCACCACTGACTTCAGGCCTTGAATGTTTCTTGTGACAAGTCTATGATAAATCTTAGGGATGCTCCTTTGAATGTAATTTTCTTTTTTGATCTTGCTGCTTTCAGTATTTCTTCCTATCTATGGGGTTCATTATTGTGACTAGGATGTTTTCTCTTGTTTCTTTTCTTTGGATCACTTTTTTGCTGGTACTCTTCAGACATATAGGTTTTGGTTGCATACACTCTTTAGCTTTAGGAGTTTCTCTACAATGATGCTCTTGATTTTTGACACATCATGTGGATTTTCTTCCTTTATCCTTGAAATTTCAATGATTCTTATGTTATTTCTGTTGAGTTTATCAAAGACTTTTAGGAATGTCTGTTCACATTTTTGAGGACTTTACTCATTATCTGATCATTTGTTTTGAAGCTCATTTCCAGTCTCCTGTTGTATGAAGTTGTTATGCATCTCAACTTCCAGCTCACTGCTTCTATCATCAGCCACTGTTACTCTGTTGGAAAGGCTTTCCAATGAGGTTTTCATTACACTTAACAAATTTTTCAGCCCTGTTATTTCAGTTTGAAGTTTTCTATTTCTACTCTCAGTTCCTCTTATTTGTGGCAAGTTCAGTTCATTCCATGTTTTCTTTGAGTTCTATGAACATCCTCCATATTTCTTCTCTAAAGTCCTTATCTGATAGGGTAAATAGGTGGTTGGTAATTTTTGGGTCATCAAAGCTGCCATCTTCATTCCCTAAGCAAGGTGGGAGGTCTGTATTATATCTATATCATTGTCTCGGTTGTAGTGTGATGTTTTCTATGTGCATTGCTGGTGTCCCTGGACTAGGAAGGCGTGGCTGTTCCAGTCCTCTCCGTGGCTACTTTCCACTGTCTCTTTCTTTGTCTTTGATTCTGATTCTGTCCCTCACCTGGGTGTCGCCAATTGACTCTCGGTCTCCAAAGATGCAGCCTCTGCCTCCAGGGTTTTGACTCTGATCCATATTTTGAAGCTCTTGGTCCCCGCCTTGGATTCCGTCCCTCACCTGAACATCACGGAAGTGACTTTCTAAAATGTTTATTTTTATTTTTTAAGTCACTGTAAAATTTTTCACTTTCCTTGAGATTATATACATAAAATATTTTAAGTTCCTACAATTATTATTTGACAAGAGTATCATAGTGATACCATTATCCCCAAACATTTATTTCAAACATTCTTGTTTCTTTTAAAAATTAGCTTTATTGAAATTCATTGTCAAAATACTTTTATCTTGCGAGACTTAGTTAAATGTCTGCTTTTAAATATATGCACATTTAATGTCTGTCATGTACATATCATCAACAAAAAAGAAAGTAGAAATTGGTTCATTTTAAGGAATAAAACTGAAAAAAGTATAACAACTTTAAATTAATAATTAAATAATTCAATGAATAATTACCCTCTCAACCTGTTTAGAAAAAAGTAAAAGTGAAGCTATACTTTAGTCATGAAAGAACAGAATAAAATTGTTATTTGTTTAAAAAGAACTGAAGAAAACATTTGCCTCATGAGATGCAAATGTAAAACTGAGGTTAATTAAATATTTCAATAATTATTATAAAATATTTTAAATCTTTTGGTTTTAATATTTTAAGAATTTTGATAATATTTTGCATTTTGTTTTGTAATGACATTTTGCATTTTGTTTTGTAATAGTACTGTAAGTAGTTTTACATATGATTTTTCTCTAAATTTTATTTTTATGTTTTTATATATTAAATTATTTCTCTTAATACTTTTTCTAGATACACATAATTATTTCTATAATTTTTTTCAAATAATTTTCTGTCAGTATCTTTAATTTATACGTATTTCTCCTTAAAATATTGTTTCATTAATAAGAGCTTTAGTATTCAGACTATCTTTGTAGGATCTCTTTAGTGACTCAAGTAGTCACTACTATATGCAACTTATTATTAGCATTGATTCTAGAAAATAACATATTGTAAGCCAGAAACATCTGTACTGTTACTGAGTTCTGCAGTACACCTTTGCAGCTGCACACTTTTAATATTTATTATTTTACATATTCTGAAATGTACTATATTTATATATACACATTCCACCAGTACTTACTAAAGAATGTGTTTAGTAATCACACTATATTTTCTGTTTATTATGGCAAAAGTTTACCATGGCAGAAACAATATTTTCCCAGTTGTATATACCTTCCTTCCACCTTTAATTACATATTTTAATTACTAATTTTAGTAAACTTATTTAAAGTTTTAAAAAATCTAGACTTTTATGCCCATAAGGTTCACTGAAATAACAATCACTGTTTTTACTTTCTGCGAGTGAAGTTTTAAATGTCTCATAATGGGTTCTAGTTATCAGCTAATAAATTAGTTTATAACATGTAAAGATCATATTTATTAATATTAATCTATAGTTTAAATTTTTTGAAACTTTTCTAATTTAGAAAAAAAATTTACCCAGTTGTATAGCAATTGCATGTACATTCATGCTTACATTAAATCCAAAAAACAAAAATGTTTTTATCCTATCATTACATGTACACATTTATAATTTACATACAGAAATACTCCTCTATAAAGAATTCTTAGAATGTTAGCAGAGATAATGCCAGAGAAAAGTGTTGGCTCTCCTATTTTCTTGTTTTTCTGTATTACCTTTTTTTTCTCTCTAGTTTTAACGTTATTTTTGTTTTTTCTAGCTGGAAATTATGGGTTGACTCTCAACAGTGATTTCTGGGCTTTCCCTTGCATTTCAGTATCTGGAAGGACTTCCAGACTCCTTTCAGCAGAGTTGTTGACAGTTTGGTTCTGCCAACAAAAGCACTCCAGAAAAGGTGCAAATGTGCTTTGAGTCATTCTGCTTTCTCCAGGTATTAGAGTGTTCATGGCATTTCAACTGCTGAGAGGAGTGACAAGAGCTGTTCTGATGCCATCTTCTTATCATTATACTCTTTACAGAAATGTGCCAATAGCAACTGTGACAATGTCAGTTTTTATTTTCTGACTTTGGAAGGGCAGAAACATTTGACTACTTTGTGCATCAAGAGCTGAGAACTTGAAGTTTCTCTACTATTATTGCTTCACTTGGAGCAGAATTGCCTACTTCTTGCAAAAAGAACAAAAATCTTGAGCATTTTCACTGATATTATTGTTTTACTTAACACATTTTTTTAACATTGATGAGAAGGACAGTCCCAGACAACACAGCATTGATGAGAATGTGTTTTCATTCTGTGTTACTTAGGGTTTCTGTTTCCACAATTTATCAATCACTTTAGATTAGGCTTTAGATGATCAACTGTATTTTGTACTTCAATGTTTTCTAAAAACAAATGATCTTTACTTTCCTGATGAAACCTGGAATATATTTAAGCTAGTTATCTATTTTGATCAATATTATTTCATGAAATCTAGATAAAATGAGAACTATATAAACTACAAGATTACACCTGCTCTTAAAAGACATGCTAGAATCCATTTGAATATTTCATATAAAAATTGAGTTATTTATATATTTTTGATCAAAGTAAAATATTTTATTCTTTACATATATTTTATTCTTTATATATAAATTTTTATCTCATATTCTATGAAAAGATTGCATCTTTTTTTTTTGTTTTTGTTTTTTTTTGTTTTTGGGTCACACCCAGCAGTGCTCAGGGGTTACTCCTGGCTCCATGCTCAGAAATTGCTCCTGGCAGGCACGGGGGACCATATGGGGCACCGGGATTCGAACCGATGACCTTTTGCATGAAAGGCAAATGCCTTACCTCCATGCTATCTCCCGGGCCCCAGATTGCATCTTTTTTAAGCCTACAGCACCCGGTAGTCGCAGGAGGTCTCCCATCCAAGTACTAACCAGGCCCAATCCTACTTAGCTTTCGAGATCAGACAAGATCATGTAAGTTCAGGGTGGTATGGCCATAGACAAAAAGATTGTATTTTATTATTCTTTAAAAGGAATGTTTAAAATACTTAGAAAAATAATGTAGGTTTTCTAAAATTTCTAAATATTGTGACTGTAATGGCTGATGGGGAAAAAGGCCCTTTTAAGTTAGAGAGAAAAGGGATGTTTCCATTAGAACCTAGGGGTTACTCACAGCCATATTGACCTGTTTTTATGGCTTTGACATTTCAGTGCTAATCCAGACTCTCAGACTGAGACTTTGTACAAATACACAATTTGAGTTTATACCTTTAAGCAGCTTCCTTGACACTAAATTGAAATAATATTCACTAAGTTTCATTATAGTCAGAACTGTTGTTCGGCTATTTCAGTGTGCAGGACGATGTGCTTAGTGAAATGAATTCTAGACACTAGGTATGTTACTTCCAAATTTTATCTTAAAACACTAGTCCCTAATATTTGGGCTTTTGAAGATGAAACTAATGGTAGATAATCAGATTTAGGCAGTATTATGTAAATATGGGCATCTTAATAATAATGGGATTTTTGCCTCTAAGAAAAGGCATTGGCTGGATCTTGTGGGCTCTCAGCAAGATAGTGGTAACAAAAAAATCAGGAAAAGCATTCTCACCAAACACACATAATACTAGAACCCAGACAGCTCTTAAGAAAGTAAAAATAGTTAGACCAATATTATTTTTCTCATGACAACTCAAAGCAATGAAAATGAGAAATCCACAGAATATAAATCCTGGTATTAGTCATTAATGAATTCACAGTAAAAAAAAAAAAGAAGAACAACACATGGTAGAATTACAATATAATGTAGGTGTCCACAAATATAGAAAAAATATTTAAAATGACATCATGTTGACTTAGGTCAAAGCTAAAAGGTATTGCAAGATAAAATGTTATTCTTAATATGTTGTGTTATTATCTAATAGATCACAAGAACTCCAAAAACTTAAATTTATTCCACCTGTAAAACGCATCCTCCTCTCTTATGTCTTTTACATTCTCATTTATCCTCTAACTCTTTTATTCTCACCAATACATCTCACCATTTGACTGATACTGTGATGGAAAAAGATATACTAAGAACAACTCTGCTTACTTTTTTATTTTAATGATGAATCTGGAAAGCTTCCCAGATGAAACATTTATTACAGTAAATGTATTCTGCAGAGGAGGAAATTGACCAAAGAATCATCGGGCAACTACATGTATTTACAGAACGTTGATCTCTCTTCTCCCCATTTCTGTGAAACATCTGTGAGTGAGCCTGCCAACATTTTTTGGCCTATGACTAGTTATTTGAAATCAGACATTTGAATTTCAGATATGTGCATTTGTAGTTATGTAGCCAATGAGCCATCCGCACAAGACATTTTGAAATAAAAATTCCAGTTGCCTTGTTTAATGGAGATTGACAGAAAGTTTGATTTTTGTGAGTATTTTATTGTTTTTGTTATATAGTTAAAGAATATCCCTTTTTATGCAAAAGGCTTAAATATTAAAATAATCATGGTAACTTTGCATTCCTTACTTACAGTTATACAGAAGAAGACATGTCCATTGAAGTTTTGGGCTTTTTTCAGAAGAATTTGAGCATTTCTTCTGAAACTTTTATTATTAGCAAATAAGAAATTTTCATTTTATAATTCCATATGTATTTGAAAACAATAGGAAAGAAAATAATATATTACAAAAGTTACATTTAAAGGAAGTTTCCTGTATAGGAATACACACACACACATACACACACACACACACACACACACACACACACACACACACACACACACACATATATATATATATATATACATATATATAAAACATGGTGTTTTACACTTTAAGGATTTTGTATGGTGTTTAAAACAACAACAAAAAATTAAAAAAATCTAGAATCTTTTAACTGAATTGAAAAAGACATATTGTGCCTGAGTCTATCAAAGATATTTTGAGACCAAGTTCATTTCTGTGCTAATTTGATATATTGTCAAATTAAACCTTAAATGACCAAAAGGAAGGAAAAGTTCACTCTTAGTATAATAACATTATATTGCAGTTTTCTATAAGAAATAGCCTGAACCAAGTTCTGAATGATGCACAAATTGCAATCTTATGATTACTTAACAAATTCAACCTCAATATTGTTACCTAAATAAGAGCGAGGTCAAGATTTTTCCTCATCTAATTATTGAGTTTATAAATAAATTTATATAAACAAGTGTATTATGATAATTAAGGTATTTGACAAAAGGTGATATGTTCTTATTTTATATTTTCTCATTAATATTTTCTATTTAGAATTTCATGGAATTCTGCAAATGATTTCCACTCATGTTGTTTCTGTCAGGTAGTAGTGTCACTTGAATTATCAGAACAACTTCTTTCATTTCTTTAAATGTCCCCTATTTTTTCATTCAAAGAATTCACTAACAATGGCTACAGTTACCATAAATATTTTCTAATTCAGTTTTCAACCTAGGAGGGACTGTACTTCTTGCTTTACAGGATTTAGAATTATAATTCATCAACTATCATGACAGGAAAGAAGATACTGAGAAATTTTGTCATGTAAATTTTCTCAGGTGATATATATATATGGTAATTACAAAAAGACTATAAAAATTGGGTGAGTTAAGATATAGGGACTAGTTGCTTTGTTATAGCATAAAAACTATCTAAAAATTCACCTATGGCTGGGGCCATAGAAAGTACAAGATTTAGGCACACTTTGGCTCAATCCCTGGTACTACATATGTTCCACAATTGTATTATCAGAAATGGGCCATGAACACTGATTCAGGGAAGACCCTGAGCAAAGCTGTGTGTTTCCCCCTAAAGCCTTCTCAAATAAAGGGAACAAAAATTGGTTTACCTGGTTAAAAAAATAGATTCAACCTGGTAATGACAACATGAATTTTTTTTTTTTTTTTGGTTTTTGGGCCACACCCAGTGACGCTCAGGGGTTACTCCTGGCTATGCGCTCAGAAGTCGCCCCTGGCCTGGGGGACCATATGGGGGACGGGGGATCGAACCGAGGTCCATCCAAGGCTAGCGCGGTAAGGCAGGCACCTTACCTTCAGCGCCACCGCCCGGCCCCGACAACATGAATTTTTTGAGATGATATTCTGTTACAGTATTCTTAAGTTTCAATTTCTCAAAATAATAATGCTACCTTTTTTGATCCGAGATTTTCATTTTATTACAGACTTCCATTACTACGTGGATGGTAATTACTTCAAGGAAGCAACAGTTGGTAACTATATTAAATTACTCCAACAAAATACCTCATTTCCCTGAAGTGTCTGAAACACAGTATAACATTAGTTCTATGCTGCTCTTTAGTTGAAATGTAATGAATTAGACTTTCAGGATGTTAAAAATCTTTTGTCATTGAATAAATTCCACACTGGGCAAGGTATACTGTATGTCACAGGACATTAAAATGATCAATCAACCAAAAGAAAATAATAAACTAGCTAGGCCATAAATCTCAGGCACCCTCAGTGCCTATTAAAATCTGCCAAAATTCACTGTCTAATGATGTGATTCCAATCAACCCAATTTATCAACCTTATGGGCTGATTAAAACTATATTACTCTATTATACCCTCACTTCTGAGAATTAACATTTTGTGAAATAAAACACTAGATTGGGAGCCTGGCATAGTATCTACAGTTTGCCAAAAGGATATTTAAGTGTAAAGATTTTTAAAAATGCTTTGTGTTAAAAATAGTTATATTTTTCCTATGGTTTAAAGAGTATGTGTTTTTTGAGAAAACAGTAACTTCCACAATGCTATTTTCAGAAAGAATACTATTCGATTTAGAAACATCACATCAACCCTATCTCATCATGTCTGTACTCTTTGAGTTCCTTTAGGTACATATAATCAGGAGGTGTCTACTTACATTTTGGAGGTAGGGAAGACCATTAATCACAGAAAAACATTCTTTATGTGGAAAAAGGACCTCATTCCAAACTTCTCCACATAAAAAACGTGACATTCAAGTAGAAATGGATGGAATTTGTTTTTATGAATAGGGTCCTTGCTGACTAATTCTTTTCTGGGGAGGGTATTGGGAAAATGCTGTCCAGATGCATTCCTCTGGAACCATTCCCAGTTTGGGGAAGTGAAAACTACTGTACTTGTAGTATAATAAAGAGCAGTCAAAGAAACATGATATCTTCATAAATAGTGAAGTACTGTTCCATTCCCCGCATCTGGTGTCATAAAGCCAGAGCTGTTAAGAAAAAAGAAAAAAAAGGTCTCTCCCATGTCACCAAGGGCAGAGTTTCACCCAATATCATCTACTTTCTCAGTACATCTGTAGTAGCAGAGAAATAGGATTAAACACATGAAATTTTCCAAGTCCCAGAACAAAATGTGTACAATCGTGAACTTGTGTGTTTCTCAATTCAATTGGTAAGTTGAAATAAAAAGAGTACTTGCTCATACTTAGAAATTTTCTCATCTCATCTTAATTATATTTCCTATTTTCTTGTTTTCTTTATTTTGCATCCCATTCTGTGGCTTTCTAATAAGTAATTGAATGAAGCCTGTTTCTATGCAAAGTCTTCATCTCATTTCATAGGTTTTTGGTGGGCATATTTTTTCATCTTTATATTTCCAACCGATTATTTTTGATCAATTCCTTACTGCCAGAAATGACATATCATCTTGATTTACATCCATATAGGCTATTTCTATATGGATTTAAGTTTGTGATTGTGTGTGGAGATTGGTTTGTGCTAGTAGAAAATTTAACTAAAGCTACTAGTGAAGGTCATTAATTTGCAGTTATGTACTGTAACATTGTTATCAGTTATTCACAGAAGCTAAGTACTTCTGATACAACATGGAATCACATGAACTGGACTAGAATTCCTGGTTTGTTGATTCCTGTTGCAAGCAGCTCTCACTCTGACACATGTTGTGTTTGAATCACACTTAGCTTTTCTGTTTTAGATCACTGATCTACTCAGTCAATGCTGAAATCTTAGAGGTTTTTGACTCAATTTCTTGTTTTTAGAAATAAGGGAACATGTAAAAGCTACTTACAATAAAGTTATAAAATGTTACTTTGGAGGTAATAGACATATAAATGTACAAATATATATACATACATGCACATATGCACACAGCACACACACTTATATCAGTGTATTTAGACAGCTATGAAGCCTTTCTATTTCATTCTCTTTCCTTTTTTCTTCATTCTTTTTCTTTCTATTTCCTTCCTTCTTCCTTCCATTATTTCACTTTGTTTTTTGGTTTTTCCAGCCACACCCGTTTGATGCTCAAAGGTTACTCCTGGCTAAGCTCTCAGAAATTGCCCCTGGCTTGGGGGGACCATATGAGACAACTGGGCATCGAACCACGGTCCTTCCTTGGCTAACGCTTGCAAGGCAGACATCTTACCTCTAGCGCCACCTCGTCGGCCCCCCATTCTTTCAATTTCTTATTTTTTCTTTCTTTTCTTTTTTTGGGGGGGTCACACCCGGCAGTGCTCAGGGGTTACTCCTGGCTCCATGCTCAGAAATTGCTCCTGGCAGGCACGGGGGACCATATGGGGCACCGGGATTCGAACCGATGACCTTTTGCATGAAAGGCAAATGCCTTACCTCCATGCTATTTCCCGGGCCCCTTTTTCTTTCTTTTTTCATACTCTTTCCTTCTTCCTTTCTTTTTCCTCTTCCTTTATTTCTTCCTGTCTTCTTTCCTTCCTCTATCTCTCTTTTTCTTCTTTCTGTTTTCTTTGTTTTCTTTTTTCTTTCTCTTTCTTTCATTCTTCCTTCCTTCCTTCCTTCCTTCCTTTCTTCTTTTCTTTTTTCTTTATTTTTTCTCCTCTTTCTCTTCTTTTTTCTTTCTTCTTTCTGTCTGTGTGGGTTACAACTGCCAGTCCCAAGGAATCTGTGCTAGGGATCACGATTGGTGATGCTTAGAAGAACATATAAAGTGTTGGAGATTAGATTCAGTTAGCCACATGCAAGGCAAATGTGCCATTCATCTTATATCTCCAGCCCCTCTAAATGTATTTTCCACAGTGTCATGGAAGTTAAAGGTCAAAGATAAGTACATCAGACTTGACTTCCAAGGAAGCTTCTTTTCCTGAAGTGCAGATAGTTATCTGTATAGCTCTTTTGTTGTGTGCATGTCAGAGACATAATTTAGTCCACATAGCCTAGCAAATTAATAAACAAAAATTCTAGTAAATAAGTGCATGTGCAAACAGGACTCTTCTTTTCAAAAGCAAAAATTAACATTTTTGGCAGATCCTTAATTTGTTTCTCAAATTTTATCCTCTTCTATTGACTCAAGTACTAGATATTTGATTGGATATCTTTTATCACGGCTTTCTTTGCAAGTTGCCTTCTTCACTTGTTCCATTTCATTTGTCCATCCACACCATTTATTTTCTGCTATACTGACTGATTTAATAATTGGAGCAAAATAGAATAGTTTAAAATTATATCAAATTCTTTAATTCCTAAATTTAATGAAACAAGTTTTGCTTTTTTGCATCTAAAAGGAAGAAAAGGATTAATATAAGATTGCTGAACAAATTATGCCCTTATTAATACACCAAAATCATTGTTACTTAGAATTATAGCAAGTTATTACAGCTTGCTTGTTTACCATGACAATGTTATGTCATGGTAGATGCACACATAAAGAACCCTACCTTAAACCTTTATTTAAGAATATCTAACAACTGTTAAGTAGATAAAACTAAATTCATTAGCAATTTCTCTTTGTGCATCTATGTAGACAAACTGCAAACTCTTATTATATTAAAACTGAGAGTTGAAATATAATAGTAATAACTATGATGTTGCACTTCTTAAACATATTTTTCCTTTGGGACTTCAAAAGATTGTTCATTTTTATGACCATTTAGTTCTTGACCTCTCACCTGAAACCATTAATTCTAGATAAATATTCCCAATGAAGCCATCACTGCATTACTAAAGTATGTGGGAATGATTTTATTGTGAGTATATATATATATATATATATAGAGAGAGAGAGAGAGAGAGAGAGCCATGAAATGATGACAGTATCATTTATCATAACATAAGATTTATAAACTTTCTAAATACAGTAATGTTAAAATCAGGATGCTGCTTGATAATCATATTATTACCCATTATTATATCCTGAGTCATGCTGTTCACTTTTGTTCACTTGCAACAGTAAATTGACCATTAATTTGTCTCTATTATGCAGGATTAAGTTAGTAGTTTTAGTTCCTTTTAACTGAACATAAAAATATTTTCAACCTTCTAATCAAAGTATGTTATTTTTGAAATTTAGAATTATTAGAAGGTACAAAGTAAATATGAATATAGGCTCAAGGTTAGAGATACAATACACCATATGTGCTACATTACAGAATTTAGAATTTTTTCAGTTTCTATCAAAATTCTCAAAATGGATAAAGATTAGCCCTCCTTGATTCACTTGTCATTCCTAAGATATAACTAGCCAGAGGGAGATGTGTTACTCAGATTATCCAGTTCATAGTGTGTATCCACTTTTATGGGGTCAAAGGTTGGGGCATGATACATTTTGATTGATAACCTTTCTTCCATTTCTCCCTTGTGTATATGGGTTAAAACACAGAAGGTGTGGGCCCGGATTGGTGTCGCTAGAGGTAAGGCGTCTGCCTTTTAAGCGCAAATGTAGGACAGACCGCGGTTTGATCCTCCTGTGTCCCCATAGCCAGGAGGAATCCCTGAGCATCAAACGGGTGTGGCCCCAAAACAAACAAATGAACAAAAACACAGAAGGTGCTGTGTATCTGCTAGAGGCCTCTCAAGAGATCTAGCAAAAAATGTGGAATATTCAAACCCATAAAGAGAAAGAAATATGATCTAGGGGAAAATGCCATTAACAAGAATGGGAGAATTTACAGAAAAGCAATATACGGGGTTTAATGTATACTTATTTTTCTGGAAAATGTCAAACGAGAATATTTTCCATCAGAACATTAAGGCTAAAGTTTTGGGTTGTAAAGTAACTACATGCATTAATTATAAGACTGATATGAGAAAATCGGGTATTTTTAAATTGTATAAATAGTAAGATAACTTTAGATAAAGTGGAACACAAAAAATGAAAAGAAAACCTGTTTTTATATTAGATTTGAATCAGGCATCACATCTATTTTCTGTTATTTTAGATGCTTTTAAGAATGGATAATCAATCTATCTGAATGACTTTCCAATGAAAGGGATTGTTTTTTATTATCCAAGCCGCCAGGAATGTAACTCAATGGTAAAATTATTGTCTTGTACATAGTGAATCTCTGTTTGATTTCTATGCTACAAACAAATGAAGAAACTCAAGAATTTCTTTCACTTATGCTTCATTTTTATGGAGAAAATAGTTAACACGCAAAATGTATACAATTTGAATCTTATTTATTTAATAAAGTCAGTATATCTGAAAAAGCAAATTACTTTAATCTTTAAAGCTATGAAATGTTCTCATGTATAACTATAATTATTTTGACTATTATATCTACTTATGAAATTATATGATATTTTAAATTTTAAATTTTCTCTGTAATTGGTACATTTAAAAAGTAATATTCAATGTGATGGGCAATGGATTCTATTATCATCTGCAGCAAAAACTTAATTTCAGCATTTAATATTTTATTTAGTGCTAATTATGCCAATGACTTGAATAAATACACGATGATAGTGAAATTACTACCCCAATCAGAATTGATTTTTAATGTTTGAATTAAGCTATATAAATATATACACATATATATCAACAACCTCCCTAAATTATTTTGTGATTTGTACTTGTAATTTTTACTTAGTTGAATAATTAAACATTCATTTATAATATTAATTTTATCATTTATAATTGTGTTCATTGGTAAAATAATATAGCTATAAAATAAGATATATAACTATAATTAAATTATCTCCTATTCTTTTTAGTTAAATAATATAACGTTTCTTAAGTATTGCATCTATTATCATAGATAATAATTGTTCAAAAGTTTAAAAAGTTTAATTTTAAAGAAACATAAGATTGTTCGTACACATAAAGTCAATAGAATTTCTCAAAAATGTTTCCTCCATTGATTTAGGAAAAATGTAAATTTAGTAATTTATTTTAAAAGGTAAAATTTTTCTTTAGAAAACTATTGATATTACTCATCTATGAGCATAGTGGGGATTCAGTGAATTGAATAGCATTCTGAAAAATGTAATTTCAAGGGAAATTTAGTTCAGGAGATTTGATCGTTTTGTGAACACTTTTCCGACCCTTCTTTGGATTCAAAGAAAAATGTTTTAGATATCTTTCAGTAGATTTAGAAAAATATATTTATTTTAGTTAACCATGTAGGTAAATTTATTGTACCACCGTCTGATATATATGTAATATCTAATTATAATTTGAGATAATTTTTCTGTAAATTAATATATTGAGGGTAAATAAAAAAAACACTCGTAATCAAATAATTAAAGCTAAAATAACAGACCAGAGTGATAGTACAGAAGAGAGGGTTTTTGCATGTGGTGAATTTGAGTTCAGTCCCCAGTTTCCCTTATGGTTCCTGGAGAAATTTCTGAGAAGAAAGTCAGGTGTAACGCCTGAGTACCGCCAGGAGTATTAAAAAAAAATAAAAATAGATATTAGTAAACAGGCATTTAGGTCATTTGCTCTAATAGTCTTAGTGTTTATGATATGTATGTACACAGTTACTGTACATCACCACCAACAAAGTAACAGAGTATCACCACTTGACCTTATGTCTCTTCTAGTTTATATCTTTACCTCCCCTTTGCCTTACTGTATTGAGTAATCTGAGTTTTTTAATCCAAGGGTAAACATTTGATTTTTTTATATTGTCTGTAATATATATCTGTGTGTGTATGCCTATGGTATATTAGGTCTCAGGCTCACTTGAGACCACTTCTAGTAATAGTAGGCCAATTGCGTGAGAAGGCCCTGATGAATGCCATCAAGACCATACTCATTAGTGCTGATAGAGTGAATGTAGAACTATAGCTCATAGTATAAACATATGTGGCCAGGGATTAAATTTAGATACTAGGGCCAGAGCTATAGAACGTAGGTAGGACGCTTGCCTTGTACATGGCTGACAGGTTCTATCCCAAGCATCCTAGATGGTCACTCGAGGCTGCCGGGGTGATTTCTAAACTCTGAGCCCAGAGAAACTCTGAGCACCACCATGTGTGGACCAAAAATCAAAGTAATAAAGTAGTAGTAATAATAATAATAATAATAATAATAATAATAATAAAATTAAAATACAAAAACTCAGATTCTTATGAATGAAAAGCCTGTTTCCCTGTTCCCTGAGTTATCTTTTCCTTAGCTTCCCAAATTTTTGAGGTGGGTATTTGGATCAAAACTAGTGATACTCAGATTTTGGCTCCCAAATTAGGCTTTATGCTGAGGTGTATCCCTAGTAGCCTTTTAAGTTTTAAAATAACAAACATATATGCTTTGGGAATATACCCCACAGACCCAGAAACAAAATGAACAAAAAGACGTCTACTCTCCCAGGTTTATTGAACTTCTTCCTCCATAGTCCATTTTATGTAAACACCTAACATTACATTTATTATATATGAGCAATTTTAACTATAGTTTGATATTAATAAAATATATAGCAGTTTCTAAACTTTCACGATGGACATAAGTAGCTTCTTTCAGGCAAATTTCTCAGTTTTAAGTAAACTATTATACAGATTTATTTTGAATTTATAGAAAAGTTGAGTGGAAGCATAAAGTCATTCCATAAGCTCTTTTATTTGGTTTTGTTTTTGTTTTGTTTTTGGGTCACACCCGGCAGTGCTCAGGGGTTACTCCTGGCTCCATGCTCAGAAATCGCTCCTGGCAGGCACGGGGGACCATATGGGGCACCGGGATTCGAACCGATGATCTTTTGCCTGAAAGGTAAACGCCTTACCTCCATGCTATCTCCCGGGCCCCATGCTCTTTAATAATTCCACTGTCATCACCATACCCCCTTGCTAATATATTTATTAATGAGGTATATTTACAATACTTGATGAGCTAATAGGGACCTATTTTCAAAGGGTTAAGGATTACATTGGAATTTTCCTTTGGTTTTGAAAATTATAAGGATCGTATAATTGTATATCATTATATAATATATATTATATAATTGTATATAATTATAAGGATATAAAGAGATATTCACCATTTCAGTACCACACCAAAAAAATTCTCTTTCATAAAAATCCTCTACATACTACAATTTATTTATGTTTTGCTGTTGAGTAACTGGTTCTTACTCTCATCAGGATATTTCTTTTTCTTTATTTTTCTGGTCTGAGCTATTTATTTCTTTTTTCTTCTCTTCCTTTTCCTTTTTTCTTCTCTTCCTTTTCCTTTTTTAATAATTTTTCTCAAACTTATCTGGAAACAATTGTATTATGAACAACTATATCAACTGTGTAATACCAACTCTTTAAATAGAATACAGCCAAGAGAAATTTCTAGAATAAGAAAGATCATTATGGGACAGATAGTGTGAAAGGATTCATGGATGAGGCACTTTCAATTGATAATCAATTCATTGATGGATCTATGACTAGGAATGAATGAAACTATGGAGTATGTAGGTAAGACTTGGGTACAGGTATTTTTTTACTTAGATAGTGCTAAAAGCTTCTTTATGTGCATACTCTAATATATGTCAGAATACAGATATAACTGTCTCTTGGGAGGTAAAAGTTAAATTCTCCATGTAGGGACTGAGAATAGCACAGTGGTAGTGCGTTTGCCTTGCACAAAGCCAACACAGGACAGATTGTGGTTCGATTTCCAGCATCCCATATGGTCTTCTGAACATACAGGAATGGTTTCTGAGCAAAGAGCCAAGAGTAACCCCTCTGCGACTTCAACTTTATGATTAATTTTCTTTCTTTCTTTTTTTTTTTTTGTCCCCAATTTCCAATCCAGACCAGGCAAGGATCTGGGTTGAAGTGTATATAGGGTGCGTTTACTGTACCTCCTTTTTCTATACAATGATTAATTTTCTATTTATCGATTTTTCTCTGATATATTTTGTTGCTCTTGAATAACTTTTTTCAGAAATTATTCTAGCTATGCCACATCTACTCATTTTTCTGGATGAATGATGCTCCAAGTCTTTTAATCTGTTTTAATTGATTTCTTTATTATTATTATAGACATCTTTCCTCTACTAAATTATATTGGAATTTGTAAATAATAATTGAGAGTAAATAAAAGTATTTATTTCTGAAGTTATATATGTGTATTTATGAAGGATTAGTATTTTGATAAAGTACTAATTTATTATTCTAGCAATATATCAATATGAAGTCACCAAAATATTTATTTATTTCAAAAATGCAACACTGGTGCTGGATAGATGATACAATAGGTAAGTCACTTGCCTTGTACAAAGCTAACCCCAAATTCAATCTCATAACATTGCAAATCTCCCTTTTCAGCCCTCCAGGAGTAATCCCTGAGTACAGGGATATTATATGTCATGTATGCCCTAAACATCACTATGTATCCCCAAAGCAAAACCAAAATAATTAACAATTTTTGAATTCTTATATTAATATACAAATTTCAGGTTGAATTTGTCAATCTACAAAATCTAAGCAGTTTACCTATTTCTATGAATAATGCTGAATATACAAGTGACATTATTTGCCAACCTATAAGCATAGAAAATCTAGGGTGCAGTTATATCTTTAATATCTTAATAGTATGTATTATTCAATATTAAAGTCTTGTATATATTTATTACATTTGTTTTTAATTGCAATTGCAAATAGATTTATCTTATTAATTTCAATTTCATATTTGTATTATTTAGTTTATAGAATAGAACCTGTTTACATATTTATCCTGTATTATTAATCTATCACAATCTAAGTAAAAAATTTGCACATTCAATACCATTTATTCAGGAGTTATAAACAACTATTTATAAGCTTAGTTAAAGATTAATGGTCATACTTACTAGGTAAGGAAGATCTTACAATACTAGAAAGATTATGATATTTTTTTATAAACATCATTTGTAAAAGCAGAATTATCAGTTCAAATCCTTGGAAAATGTCTATAAAGCAACCAGATAGTTGTTTCTCTGCCTGTGCCAACAAATTTTCCCTAAAATGAGGTGTTCGTATGTTCAGCCAATCAAATAAACTCTCTGGCTGAACATCCGAAGGTACTTTAAAATTCAGTAAATAGTACTAATCACTTCCATTTCAGTATTGATATTAAAGGCCCTATTCATGCCAGAAAAAAAAAAGTGGAATGCAGCTGTTCTCTGCTTTCCTTTAAAATTTATATGTGAAGTCTGCTTGCATAATGAGAAATATGTCTGTTTTTTTTGTGTGTGTGTGTGTGTTTATCTGTAGTTAAGAGGTTTGGAAGAGCTATAATAAAGGGATAGTACTAACATGCAACTTATAGAATGCATCTCTTTGGGCTAACTGTGGGCTTGCATGAAAGAGCAGGCTATGAAATATCAAAAAATCAATGCTTTTAATTAAAAATAAATGCATTTGAACTATATAAAGTAATTGATGGATTCTATTAAGTGTACTTTTGTAAACTTTCAGAAATAAATTTAACTGTATCTAGAGATGTATCACATATTTTAATTTACATAATTGATGCTATATTAATCACCCCAACAATAGCAAAATTACATGTATGTGAAAAATATGCTACAAAATGTACTTAATATTCTAAGAATCATATAATAAATTTTGCTTTGCACATGCCCCTCTAATTTGTACTATTCATTTGTTGCATTTATAATTACTTTATGACTTTAGCTCAAATTACAACTGTCATATTATTTCATATGTAAATATTAGTCCTTTTTGAATCAAACAACATTGTTTCCCATACATTACTTTCCAGAAATTCCCAGGTCAATAAAAAAATTTTGTCTCTAATTTTTTTTTTTTTTTTGGTTGCTGGGCCACACCCGGTGATGCTCAAGGATTACTCCTGGCTATGTGCTCAGAAATCGCTCTTGGCTTGGGAGACCATCTGGGAATTGAACCAAGGTCCGTTCTGGGTCAGTCGTGTGCAAGGCAAGGCAAGTGCCCTATTGCTGCTCCACCACCCTGACCCCATCTCTAATTTTTGAGATATAGCCAACGATTATTCCTTTAAATTACCTTTGAAAATTTCAGGACACATTCGGTAATAATAGAACAAAGAATCAAATACAATTATAATGAAAAAAACATTTGCAATTAATTTGTTTGGTTTCTTTGGGTCATACCCTGCAGCCTTCAGGAGTTACTCCTAACTCTGTGCTCAGAAATCACTCCTGACTGGCTCGGGTTACCATACAGGATGCAAGGATTCGAAACCACCATTTGTCCTGCGTGCAAGGCAAATGCCCTACTGCTGTGATATCTCTCCAGTCTCAATTTTGCAATTTTTTATATAATTTATTGACCTCCTAGATGATAGAGAGCTTCAGCCCTTGCTCAAGTTCAGTTGACCTTTACAAGTCCTGCCTCAAGCCCTTTATTAGCTTAGGAATAATCATCATTATTATTGTTAATTGTAAATAATAATATGGTAGTTAATAAAAATAAATAATAGAATGTACCATTATTATTTCCATAAAAAAGTACTGACCAAATTTTCCAAAAGCATTTTCAATGAATTAGAGAGGAGAACATAATATGCATTTCACCCTTTCTTCTACTTCCTGGATATGAACCACTATCATTTTATGACTTGGTTTACTATATCCCTTCATTCACCCATCCCGTCTTGCCATGTAGTACCCCAGTTTCACATATACAGAGTTTTGTTGCTATGCACTGAAGTGATAATCATTTCATATTTTTAACTTTCATTTTGAGCTCTAGCTTTCATTTTATACAAACAGCTCTATCTTCTCTTTAATGCACCACAAAAAGACCATCTTATTTCTGAGTTCTTTGCGGTGATACATGTCTCACTATTAATTTTTTATTCTCAAACTTTACTCCTATTTCAGTTATAAAACTCACTGTTATCTTGCTTCCTGCAGCTGTTACCTTGACTATTTATCATAAGAGAGGGCATTTTGCCTTTCTCTTTGTTTTCCAAATCAACACTGATAGCAAATTGTTTGGATAACACATTTTACTATGTGTTTGAAAATATCAAGGGATTGTTTAGAACAAGATGAAACTATTTTCTATTGTTTGACATTATTTTTTTTCTCACATCTCCTTCTGCAGGTAAACTTCTATTAAACCCATTGAACCAAATATCCCATATGTTGTTTCAAAGATTGTTTCTCTAATCCAGCTGGCATTTTTCTGATCATGATCAGGAAAATTTCACAATTCTCAGCATGTTACCTTCATTAAAATAATTAATTACCCTTCTAGCCAAACCAGGGATGTCACTAAATAGTTTTAACTAAATGATCCATCATTTATAAGACAATCAAATTTTTGAGGCTCAGTTTTAATTTGTACCTCCCCAATAAAATTAGTAAGGTTAGGTAAAATATAAATATGGATGGTTATTTCATAATAATAATAATCTGTGGATAAAAGGGAAGTATTTTTGACAACTTTAGAGTAAATATTAGATTCCCTCTTTTTCCCCAATATTCTTCCCTGGAATAACTTCAAGTAATTTATTCAGTATCATTACATCTTAATTTTGTTTTGTCTTGCTTTCTCTAGGGCCACATCCAGTGATGCTCAGAGGTTACTCCTGGCTCTGTACTGAGGAATGACTTCAGGAGGTGCTGGGAGTAGTTGGAGGAATACACAGGTTGCTGGTGAATGAAACCAAATCAGCTGTGTGCAAGGAAAGTGCCCTATCTGCTTTACTATTTCTTTGGCTTCATCATTTTAGCATTTGTTATTGGAGGAATTCTCTTTTGTGTAAAACAAATTCTTCTGGGGCAGGAGCTATTGCACATCAGGAAAAGTGTTCGCTTTTCATGTGAGTAACCTAGATTTGATTCCCAGCATCCCATATGGTCCATTGAGTAATCCTTGAGCATTGCAGGATGTGGTTCACATATACCCCCCAAAAATCCAGTCTGTTAACCATAACATGAAAACACATGTGTTTCTAGTTAATCTAAAAAATATAGGGTGGATAAACACACATGTGTGCAATCATATATAAACAAACACACATATGCAAATGATCTGAGTCTTTTCCTTAAAAATATTTTTCTGGTTTTAAATATTATCCTCTACATATATGACCTTCTGGTTTTTTTATCATGCTTCTTGAGCATAGAAACCCTTTTTGTGAAAACACACCAATACTCTAGGCTTTAGAGGAGGGAAATGAAGAAACTCTTTTTACCTATCTTGGGTTTGCAAATGGATAATCTCTATATAAGAATCATCAGGATAGGCTACTCTGGAAAATATATCTAAGGAGTTCCTTCTAATATGTTTTACATCATATGTGAATTGCATTTGCAGATTGCAAACTCAGAGATGAGGTGCTCAGGGTAGAATATTAAATATAGGGCCCGGAGAGATAGCACAACAGCGTTTTCCTTGCAAGCAGCCGGTCCAAGACCAAAGGTGGTTGGTTCTAATTCCGGTGTCCCATATAGTCCCCCCGTGCCTGTCAGGAGCTATTTCTGAGCAGACAGCCAGGAGTAACCCCTGAGCACCGCCAGGTGTGGCCCAAAACACCAAACAAAAAAAAAGGAATATTAAATATAGGATTATAAACTATTTTAAATTAAAACAAAGGAATAGAAATGGTGGGAGAGTTGTTTTCTCGTGGCAAAATAAATAAGATAGTTTAGTAAGGTTTATATGCATATTTTAACATGCATTTGAGGAAATTTCTAACTTAACGTGAATTACTAGGAGCACTCAACTTTCTGCAAATGGAAATGCCCTGTACAAATGGATTCATAACATTCTTATTCTGAGAACCATAGTTTTCCAATGGTTTTCAAATAAAAAATCTATGTGCCATTTATTTTGAGTCAACCTTGTGTAGTCCCTTCAACTCCTTACAATTTTCCTTCATTTAATTGTAGACAGTGTAATATTTTCTTTTGTTGTTGTTATTTGCTTTTTAAATAGAAGTATTTGGTTTGGGGAGGTAATTCTGGCTGTGCTGGAGGAGGAGGAGAGTGATCAGAGATATATAATCCAGGCAAAGCTGGAGAGAAACTAGTGCTATTCCAGGCGGTGTGGGGTATGAGGTGGCAGGGATGTTGTGCCTAGGATCAAATTCAATCCCTTGTACATGCAGGGTATGTGTTCTATTGCAACCAAATATTGAAACCCAACAAGTAATCATCTTAATATTGATCTTTGGACTTAATTTAAAATTAAACTTACAGTGACTGAGAAGATATCTCCAGATGATATGAGCCTTTGACACTGTTCAGATCATTGCCAGAAGGGTGATTTTTCTATTTTTCATTCACAGATTTGTTTAAACAGTTTGTCCTACAGACTGTTTCCTTTCCTGAGGAAGGTGTCATATCTTTTCAACTTATTTTATACAATGCATTTCAGATTTCCTTACAACAGCATATTAAGGAAGTTTTGCATAAATACCATTGCCAATTGGAAACCTCTTGTTTTAAAATTCTACTGTATTTTTAGAGAATTGACTCAGTATTAATAATTACCTCAATCATTGAAAATGGTAAAATTACTATGGTTTAAAGCATATGTGATTTCATACTTGTTGCATAAAAGAAAAAATTCCCCAGGTAATATATATACAGAGAATTTTAAGCACATAGCAAAAGTTAAGTAATATCATCTTTATTGGGGGATAAAATAATATCTTTTTAATTTTGTAAGGTCTTCCTGAGGATAGCATGTGGGATTAATGAGGTTGCAATATTTCAGTAAGTGTTGCTTTCTGCATATTATAGAAGTCTAGATTCATTGCTCCGAGTTGCTCAAAATATTTCCTAGACAAATCCTAAAGTTTAATCTAATCACTAAATTAGTGTGAGTTAAATTTAGTTATAATAGAACTTGTTCCATTTGAGAAACATAAAAAACTGAGGCTGAACACCTATAAACAACTAAAAGATGTTTCCAGGAATATGAATGTCAGATTAAAATGTTTATTGATAAGGAAATTAAAATTAGCTCATCAATTAAATGAATCTTTTACATGAATTATTTTCTCTTTGCATATTATATGTTTTTTTAAATATCCTAATGTTTATAAATACCATTCTTTTTTTCATAAAAATAAGTTTTAGGATACACCAGAAGAAAGTAGAGCATTTTACAAGAATTGCAATTTTCCAAATGTTGCTTTTTGTTAAAGTAACCATAAATGTTTTAGAAGCTCTTTATAAAGGTTGCTGTGTATCTTTATGTTCTTTGTGTCCTATCTTTAAAGGAAAAACAAAAATAAATGATATATAAAATAACCTCAAAAATACTCTAAAGAAAATTGACTTAAGTTTAGCATTCTCTTATTTCTCCTAAAGAAAGAAAATGTCAGAATAATTTTGTATCAGAATAAGTAGACAAAAATATCTATAAGTTCTATAAATGTATTATATTTTATGCTAGTCTAGGAGAATGATTCTGACACAAAAATATATTTTTGAATAAGACATCCATGCAAGGACTTAACTACTACATATGTGTAGCTAATATTTGGAAATATATAAAGTGATTTACAAAGGCATCAAAAGCATTTAATTATTAATTAGTTTTGTAGATGTAAAACAAACTTATTCAACATATGGGGCACTGATATAGAGTGAATAGGTGTCAGCCTAGTCAGAATGTATAGATAATTTGAAATATATATCCTGGGGCTCGGGAGATAGCATGGAGGTAAGGCGTTTGCCTTTCATGCAAAAGGTCATCTGTTCAAATCCCGGTGCCCCATATGGTCCCCCGTGCCTGCCAGGAGCAATTTCTG
>PVKC010009322.1:0-27020 GCA_004027635.1 Crocidura indochinensis
AAGATTTTTATCTTCAGCAGAGGAAGGATCAAAGGAGTCAAATAGCTATATTGCACCCCTTTCACAGCTCTTCAGGCTCTTGCTCCTCTTGGTTCCAGGTGACATGAATCACTTTTTGAATGCCTCAGACCAATTGATATCCTGGTTCCATCACAATAAAAAATAAAATTCATTCACTGAGCTTTATAGGCAGCACCAGCTTGCCAAGACCTGGATACTTTGGCATGAAGTTGACTTGCCTTCAGGTGCTACTTCTGCTGCTAGCACGTCTGGTGCATCTGAGGAGAGAAATGGAAGAAGGAGGCCTAGTGGATATATATAGGACACTCCATCCACAGAAACCTGGATACACATTCTTCTCCAATGTACATGGGACATTCTCCAGGATAGACTACATGCTGGCACATAAAACATATCTTTATAATATCAAGAGGATAGAAATTTTGCAGCCTACCTTTGCTGACCACAAGGCTCTGAAATTATTTGTGAATTCCAAAGGAACAAAGAAGAAAAACTCTAACACCTGGAAGTTAAACAGCCTCATACTGAATAACCAGTGGGTCCAAGAGGAAATCAAAAGGTTCCTGAGTAGCTTAATGACGCAGCTCATAGAACTAGAAAGTGCTCAACAAAAGGAACCAAAAATAGGGAGGCAGAAGGAAATAACTAAACTGAGAGCAGAAATCAATGAAGTGGAACCCCAAAAAACAATCCGAAAGATCAAGGAAAGCAGAAGTTGGTTCTTTGAAAAAATAAACAAGATTGATAGACCACTGGCTAAACTAACAAAGAAAGAGAAACTTGATAACTTGTATTAGGAATGAAAAAGTAGAGATCACTACTGATATGGCAGAGATTCAAAGGGTAATCAGAAACTACTTTGAGAAGCTCTACGCCACTAAAAATGAGAACCTGGAAGAAATGGATAAATTCTTGGACTCTTATAATCTTCCATGGTTGAAGGAAGATGTAGCATAACTCAACACCCCATCACTATTGATGAAATTAAAATGGTAATCAAAGGTCTGCCCAAAAACAAAAGCCCAGGCCAAGATGGATTCACTAATGAATTCTTTCAAACTTTGCAGGAGGAAGTACTACCAATCCTGGCAAGACTCTTTCATGAAATCGAAAAAACAGAAACACTTCAAATACTTATTATGAAGCCAACATCACCTTGATACCTAAACCAGAAAGAGATACAACAAAAAAAAGAAAATTACAGCCCAATATGGCTGATGAATGCAGATGCAAAGATCCTCAGCAAAATACTGGCAAATAGAATACAATGCCTCATTAAGAAGATCATCCAGTACGATCAAGTTGGTTTCATCCCAGGAATGCAAGGATGGTTTAACATCCATAAATCTATCAACATAATACACAACATCAACAACAAGAAAAATAAAAATCACATGATCATATCAATAGATGCGGAGAAAGAAAGCATTTGCTAAGTTTCAACACCCATTCTTGATCAAAACTATCAGCAAATTGGGAATGGAAGGAACCTTTCTCAATATAGTTAAGGCCATCTACCACAAGCCAGCAGCAAATATAATCCTCAATGGAGAAAAACTAAAAGCCTCCCCTCTAAATTCTGGCACAAGACAAGGCTGTCCTCTCTGAGAAGCTTCTGCACCTCAACGGAAATAGGGCTCAGGATACAAGAGTCACCCACTGAGTGGGAGAAACTATACACCCAATACCCATCAGATAAGGGGCTAATCTCCAAAATATACAAGGCACTAGGGGCCCGGGAGATAGCATGGAGGTAAGGCGTTTGCCTTTCATGCAATAGGTCATCGGTTCGAATCCCGATGCCCTATATGGTCCCCCGTGCCTGCCACAAGTAGAATTTTTTTTTTTTTTTTTTTTGGTTTTTGGTTTTTGGGTCACACCCGGCAGTGCTCAGGGGTTACTCCTGGCTCCATGCTCAGAAATTGCTCCTGGCAGGCACAGGGGACCATATGGGGCACCGGGATTCGAACTGATGACCTTTTTCATGAAAGGCAAATGCCTTACCTCCATGCTATCTCCCAGGCCCCCACAAGTAGAATTTTTATCTAGAATAATGTTTCACCATGATTCCTTGTTCATTTGTGTGGTGATTATTAAGTATATTTACTGAAATTTTAGGTTATTTGGTAGATTCTAAAATAAACTGTAAGTATAAGAGTCTTTTATTTTTTGGTTTGGGGCCAAACCCAGCAGTGCTGAAGGGGCTTACGCTGGCATGCTCAGGGGCCAGTCTTGGCAGACTCCGGGGACCCATATAGGATACCAGGGATCAAACCTGGGACATCCACATGCAAAACAAGCTCCCTACATGCAGTCATTGCTCCAACCCCTTGAGCTCTTTCTATAAAAATAATTATAAGGATAAAATGGGTTAAAACGTTATTTCTATTGAAATAAGGAATCCTAGTTTAAGACAAGATAAAAACTGGCGGTGAAATCAGGCCATTTATAAAAGTATTGAAGAAATCCTAAGATTTTTAAGGGCACGATTTCCATTGTCTCTTAAGTTTAAAACATTCTTATGATACTGAACTTGAGTTCCTACAAGGCAACTGGTAGAGTGAGTGTTAATAATTTCCTTTAGGGGCCCAGGAGATAGCATGGAGGTAAGGCGCTTGCCTTTCATGCAAAAGGTCATCGATTCGAATCCCGGTGCCCCATATGGTCCCCCGTGCCTGCCAGGAGCAATTTCTGAGCATGGAATCAGGAGTAACCCCTGAGCACTGCCGGGTGTGACACAAAAACCAAAAACCAAAAAAAAAAAAAAAAAAGAATTTCCTTTAGATGTCCACAGTCTCTTCCACTACAGATATTGTTTAAGTATTTTAAGTAGTGATCTTTGCTTATTTATGTTTTTATTACTTTTACTTTAATAACTAAGATGCATGTATTAGTATAAATTGAATCTAAATCATCTTGACATGAGATGAAAGGTTACTTTTAAAAAATTAAATGGCAGGCTAAGATATCTTAAAATGACTTGCTTACCAAAGGACTGAATTAACTGACTAAATTAACCAAAGGACTAAATTACTCCTTTGATTTTACCCTGTCACTGGAGATATGATATACCACTATCTTTATGGTTTCTATTCATACTTTTGTGTTCAAATCATAACCCCAATAAACTCATCCTCTCTTGCATTTTAGGACAATAAAGCTGTTAGGATTTTCCCCAAGGCTCAGTCTTAGAATCTTCTACTTTTACACAAATTAGATTCTTTGTTTCAAAGATTTTTATTTCCTGAATTAATCACTTGTTTTTCTAAACTTTGATGACAATTAAATCACTTTTATTCAAGGTAGTTGCAATGGCAATTTTTAAAGAAAATAGATTGAGTCTTACTCAAATTGTAAATTTTCTGTTGCATGTATTAACTTGAAAAAGACATATGGCTCATATACATCTATTTGAACACTTCATGAAAGTGAAATATCTTTATAGTTAAAAGACTCTAAACAACTTAAGCATGATATATTACAAATTTGGTCTTTATCGATTAGATTTAAAGTAGATCTTAAAATGATTCAGTAAATGAGATTCTTCAGAGCTAAGTGTGGAGGTGCAACTGTTAAGGAATGATTTCTTAATAGTACGAGATTAAGAGCTTTTTTTAAATTTGGAAAGAGTTAAGTTTCTATAGTGCCAATTCCTAGGAACTATTTTTTTATAGACTACAATTTTATCATCTGTTTCACACACTTTTACTTTATGAAAAACTCCCAAGAGGAGGAAATTTCTGGAGTATTTCCCAGATAAGAACAGCTACATTCACTCTTACTTAAAAAAATCTGCAAAGTTAAAAAAAAAAAATCTGCAAAGTTGTTTATAATATCTAGAGCAAGGGTCCTCAAACTTTTTAAACAGGGGCCCAGTTCACTGCCCCTCAGACCATTGGAGGGCCAGACTATAGTAAAAACAAAAATTACGAACAAATTCCTATGCACACTGCATACATCTTATTTTGATGTGAAGAAACAAAACGGGGACAAGTACAATATGTGGCCCGCGGACCGTAGTTTGAGATCATTGATCTAGAGTCTGATGATTAAAGGAGCTTCATAATTGCTTCCTCCATATACTAGTTAAGATCACTCAAATTCATAGCTATTGCAGTAGTGAAATTGATTTTTGTACTGTAACTACCACTTTACATTGTGCCCATGGTCATTGGGTTATTGCATTTTCCAAATACTTTCAATTTTTCTTCATTATTCATATTTTCTGTGGAGATCTGTTGGGTCAAACTGGTGGTGGAGGTATTCATTCATTCAGTGGTGATGGCTGAGCCCTCCAAGCTCACTTTTTTAAAAACATTTTTTTAATTTAGTTAAAGAACCATGATTTACAAAATTATTGATTATTGTTTAGGCATATAATATTTCAACTCCAGTTCTACCACTAGAGTCAACTCCCATCACTAATGCTCCCGTACTCCTTCGTCCCTCACCCCTACCCCTTTGCCTGTCCTCTTGACGTGCACATTACAAAGGTTGGTCATTGCAATTTAGTTTCAGTGTTGTTGGGTCTGTTCTTGGGGTGTATACAACTCTTTTTCCATCACCAATATAACAAAGGTCTTGACTCCTGTTCCCTCATTACTTCCTTACCTTCCTTCTTCCTTCCCACCTTGGTTTGCTTCCTTAACTGTTCTTCTCATAAGCTCTGGGATCAAGGGCGATCTAGGCCTTGATCTTTTCTTTTTTCTTTTCTTTTTTTTTTTTTTGTCCCCAATTTCCAATCGGAGATCTTTTCTACTTTACATTTCTTCATCCAGTTATTTTATAGACCATAGATAAGTGAAATTATTCTGTGTTTATGTTCTTTTTTTCTGACTTACTTCACTTAACATGATATCTTGAATTTCCAACTAGGTTTTAGTAAATTGAGTGATTCCATCATTCCTTTCCATTTGCATAGTATTCCATTCTGCACATATTCCACATCTTCATAATCCATTTATCTGTGGAGTTTGGTATGGGGTGGATTTCATATCTTAGCTATTGTATGAAGAGCAGCGATGAATAATGTATGCATAGGTCTTTTTGATTGGATTTTTTTTTGTACTGGGGAAAATACCCAAAAGTGAAATTCTTATGTATAGTTATTACATCCCATTATCTCTGTCCCTTTGTTATCACTAGTCACTAGTTCATTTCTCTCCCATGTCTTTATAATTCAAGTTTTGTAATCTAAGGCCAGAGATTTCCATTATTTTCCTTTGTTCTGTCTCCATTTCACAAATGATGAAAATTATGTTCTTTCTCTTCCTTTGACATTTTGCTTAACACCATTCTATTTCTATCCATGATGTAGTGAACTGCATGATTTCATCTTAAGAGTGTATTGTATACCACTTAATTGTGACACACACCACAATTTTTCCTTCATCTGTTGTTGGACATTGGGTTACTGTTTCCATAACTTGGCTATTAAGTGCTGCAGTGAACCTGGGTGTGCATTTCTCTTTTAAAATTAACATTTTTGAGGTGTATATTAATTTTAAAAGAGAAATGCACACCCAGGTTCACTGCAGCACTTAATAGCCAAGTTATGATGACAAGAGGTGGAATCATTGTGTTATGTGGAGTTTTACTCTTATTTTTCAGGAAATCCTCCACACTTGTACATTGTATGACTGTAATTCAGTCATGAACAACTTTATCCTTGGAAGATGATCAGAATCATCAGTAACTCCCTAATGAACGTCTGTAAATGCTACATACATTTACTTTCTCAGGAGAAGTCAACGTAAGAGTTAAAGTGGTTTTGTTTTATTTATTGGAGGGGCCTCCAATTCAGTCATTGAACTCAGAATTTTAAAATACCTGATAGCACAGATGAGACCAATATTCTGGTCTTGATTTTACTAAATGATTTTATAATTTTACATGATTTGTGATTCCTTATTTTACTGTATTAAAAGAAGTGGGAGTAATTGATTGATTGCTATCTTAAAATCTTAAAATTTTCCCCCACTCTGGGAATATGACTTAAGTGAGGTGCTGGGTTCTGACTTTAGCACCGAATACTCCTCTTCCCTGCCCTGTACTGTTGACTTTTCCTGACCAAAAGAGTAATTTAGTGTCCATAAAATATTAGTATTAATGTTCATATTCTATATTCAATATTCTGACGTGTGATAGTAAAATTTATTTATAGTCAATTCTTCTAACAGAGCCAAAAACTTGAATGATGAAACCATGGCTTCAGTGCTGATAATCAAGAAAACATTGGGATTGACAGTGGTAATGGCAGATGAAGCTGTCTAGCAACATATGGAATGGTTTGATTGAAAGGGGTAGCTCCTGTTTAGTTGTTCTCCTGATTGTATTTTTATTTCTTATTCTCCTTTGAAGAATTTCCCAGTCTTTAACTTGGTTTGAATCAGTGCTTTTGAGGCCTAATGTATATATGATACAATGCAGAGAGCTCTTACCTTAAATGTGGTTGACCTGGATTTCATTCCAGTCACCCCATATGGTACTACATGCCCTGTCAGGAGTGATTCCTGAACACAGTTCATTGTGGGGGTCCCACCAAATGCTTTTGTCCTGTAAGGAGTGGGTAGAAGAACTGTTGATTCTTAGTTATGGAGAATAAATAATCACCACTAAAAGTTCTAGTAGGGAACTTTATCGTAGGGGGTTACAAAGCCATCATAAACTCAGAAAACAGATTTAGACAATCGGAGAATATAGAATTATAGGATATAGAATTATAGCATCTTAATTTTAAGAGAAAACAGACAGGCAGTTATCTAGCTGGGAGAGGACTGAGGATACATATATTAAGAGAGTTTTATAAAAAGACCTTTACCAGGCTGCCCATTTAGACATATTTACGTTGCTTCTGGAGGGTTTAGAGAAGAATTTATATACTTTTCCACTACTTAGAAGTTTCCTGTGCTCCTTATCTCATGACCCTCCCTTCCCACAGTGCTTAGGAGAATGGCAACCTCCCGCCATTCTCCGCCAGTAGCTGGTCAGACTCTCTGTAAGGACCTGAGGATTTAGCTGTTTGAGCCAAGAGATCACTCAGGTGGTGCTGAAGACCACCCGGCACCAGAGATTGAGCTGGGGTTGGCCAATGCCAACCCTCAACATGCCCAAACACATACGTGTGACCCCTTCGTAGATTCCCTCTGCACCTCCCCATCTTTAAAACTAGACTATAGAACATTCCTCTCCTCACTCCATTAATTCATCTTATACTGCATTTTTGGGATATTATTTAACTTTTTTTTTTTTTTTTTTTGGTTTTTGGGCCACACCCAGTGACGCTCAGGGGTCACTCCTGGCTATGCGCTCAGAAGTCGCTCCTGGCAGGCACGGGGGACCATATGGGAACCGGGGGATCGAACCGTGGTCCGTCCAAGGCTAGCATGGTAAGGCAGGCACCTTACCTGCAGCGCCACCGCCCGGCCCCTATTATTTAACATTTTATATCATCTATAATGTGTGATTTGACACATTTCAGTTCTGTAAGTGAAATAATTTTCTAATTTATTTGAGGTTTATGTAAAGCACATGTAGCCAGAATTCAGGCAACTCGTTTACAAGGGCATACCATTTTAATATGTTTAGATTGGATACGGATGTATCTTTTTTCAGTAGGGTGTTTAGAAGCTACCAGGACTACATCCAGTAGTATAGTGGGGTACAGGTTTAGAACATGCTCGGCATGTGCACTACCACTTGAACTGTCTCCTCGATCCTTATGCTGGGATCAAAAACTAAATGATACTGAGAAATGCAGTAAGTAACCTCAGGTCCCCTTCCAGAACAGATAATGTGCAGCTTTAATTTGAGGTGAGGGGATTAAAAGGTGGCCAGGGAAACAGACTGGAGAGCTATGCCTTTGGGAGTATAGACTGCTGCTCTTCCTAGCACTTAAGGTCCCCAGAGCATCTCTTTAAAGAGCAACCCCAAAGTGCCACAAAAACAGTTGTCCCTGACTGAATTGGGTGTGGCCTACAAATTTTAAAAAATTACATGTAAGCAAAACAAATGCTCAGTGATCTCACTCTTATAAAATATAAACAAAACAGTAAAGTAACAGAAAAAATTCAAAGCTAACCCTTGGATTAAGAAGACCACTGAACTGAGGTTACCGGAGTGGGGAATTGAAGGGTAGTAGTGGCTTGGTTTGTGACAAACAATGGTCGAGGGATTGTTTTTGCCCAGTGATGGTTTTCATGTTGTGACAGCTTTAGAAGAGCTGTTGGGAAAACATTTGAATGATATAAAATAGGTATGTGTGGGGTTTTACCCAAAAGTCGCCGGCACAGATCATAACAGATTAAACTCATGTATGGCCATGATAAAATAAAATCTTAGTTACTTAAAACATTTAGTTAAAAGCAATAAATAGGAAGAAAAATGTTTATAATGCATGCGTCTGGCATAGCTACTAGTTAATAGTAAAAAAATTTATGACAAATCTCGTTGAGCATTAGAGTTGTGTGAAAGAATGAAACAGGCACTGGAGAGACACAGTAGACTTGGAATAACTGCAAAGGATATTAGAACCTACAAGGGTGCAGAGAAATTTCAAATGAAGGGGCCCGGGATATAGCATGGAGGTAAGGCGTTTGCCTTTCATGCATGCAAAAGGTCATCGGTTCGAATCCCGGTGCCCCATATGGTCCCCCGTGCCTGCCAGGAGCAATTTCTGAGCATGGAATCAGGAGTAACCCCTGAGCACTGCCGGGTGTGACCCAAAAACCAAAAAATAAATAAATAAATAAATAAAAAGAAATTTCAAATGAAGGCCATAAGGATATGTGGCATGTTAAGTTTTGACGCTGAGAAATATTTTTGCTTATCTGAAGATTTTTAAATGAAAATGTAACCATTTGCTCACAGTATGCAAAGTTAATTTTATAATTATTCTGTATTTATTTTAATACTGCTCTGCAGATACATGCTGTGATATGGTTGAGGTAAAACTACTCTTTTATTTATTCTCTTCCCTTAAATTTTAGTGAAATCCTGGTTGAAAAATATAAAGTTTATGATAATTTAGGTTTTCAAATAATTTAGGAGATAGTACAAGGGTGTTTGTCTTGCACATGGCTGACCTGAGTTCACTTCCTGGCATCCATATAGGCTCCCGTGCATGCTGGAGTTACCCCTGAGTATTGCTGGGTGTGGTACAAGCCACCCTCACCCAGTTATGTAGTTTAGAACACTTGCTTCCAGGGTTGTGGCGTCGGTAGATAAATGCTGCAGCACCAACTCCCAGCTCCTCAGTTTTTCGTACTCCCGACTCCAACTCCTCAACTCCAACTCCACAGCCTGCCTGCTGTATGCTTCTGACCCATCAACCTCTTTCTTTATCCAGATTAGAAATCAGACTGTTCGGGGTCAGAAATAGCACAGCAGTAGGGCATTTGCCTTGCGTGCAGCCAACCTGGAAAGGACCTGGGTTTGATTCCCTTCGTCCTATATGGTCCTCTGAGCCTGCCAGGAGCGATTGCCAAGAGCGCAGAGCCAAGTTACCCTGAGAGCCGCTGGGTGTGACCCAAAAACCAAAACCAAAAAAAAAAAAAAAAAAAAGGAAAAGAAATGTCTGTTCCTCTCTGTTCATTATCATCACCTTATTCCAGTCTAACATTACATCTCATCTGATATTTCTGCTAGTTAATTCCTCTGAGTGAATTTATACGGTGGATATAATTGCTTAAATAAAATCAAAGATAGGGAGTTAAGATGCAATTAGATGTTGAGCAAACTTAAGGTAGCCAGAGTATTTTAAAGGAGGGAAGTCATATAGATATTTAGTTTGAAGTATTTCATAAAATGATATTAGAAAGTTAATTATTGGAAGATAAGATTTTTGTTTTAGCTGAATGACTCGGAATAATTGCCTTTCATCTATGTATGTATGTTAAAAGATACTCAGCTAAGTGTATTAAAGAAATTGCTGAGTTTTTGACAGCAGAAATGTTGTCGTGCATAGCTGTTTTCTGTGTGTGTGAGTGGTTTATTATCTTAAATTAAAAGCATGATTTCCCCCTTCACTTTAAAGTCCTTTTGTCCTATGAAGGTTTCTTGGCCATACCCAGCAGTGCTCAGGGCTTACTCCTGGCTTTGCATTCACTCCTCTTGGTTCTTGGGAGACATTCTCTGGGGTACTGTGTATGGAACTTGGGTTTGCCATGCGCAAGGCAACTGCCCTACCTTCTATATACTATAGCTCTACCCTCCAAAACTTGTTATATGGAATAAAGCTATAATATTAAAATTAAAATTACTTTTATAAATATGAGCTACAAGATAATGATTTTAAAGGGAGTTGTGAAGAAGAGTAGCGGATATGCTTGTGTTTAAGGCCCCCTAAGTGCTATCCTAGCACTGCATGACTCTCTGAGCACTGTTAAATGTGACCCTGGTGTTCTTCAGAATCTCTAGGCAATTAGTACATTTCCAGACCTAACTACAGAACAGCTAAGCTAGATCTGCGGGACTTGTATTGCCAGAAGTGATCTTGAATTGGAATACTGCTGTGTACCCTTGTCTTACACCCTTCACCTGTAGCCCCCATAGCTATTTGGGCTTAGATGTATTTTTCTATCAATCTGTCTCTTTCAACCTAATTATTTATAATTATGTGTACAGCTCCTGTGACAAAAATCTCAAGTTGAAGACTGGGAAAAATTAGAAAGAGTATGAGTCTTTAAAGTAGTTACTATTATTTTACTTTTAAAATTATTTTAGGCATTGTGACAAAGTACTGTTGATGATAGGGTTCTATGCATAATACATTCCAGCACCATACCTTTCACACCACAGTCTTTGTGCCTTCTTTTCCCTATATAATATAATATAATCGCCCACGCCCTAACCTTGGTGTAATCAAGGAACTTTTTTTTCTGCTTTTCTGATTCTACCTGCTTTGAATGATGACCAGGATGACTTTTTTTTTTTTTTATTTAAGTTTTTAGAATATATGTGACAGTGGCTTTCTTCTGGCTCTCTACTCAGGGATAACACCTATGGAGTCTTGTAGGAGACCATATGGAGTGCTGGGGATTGAACCCTGATTGGTTTTGTGCAAGACAAGCACCCTACCACTGTACTCCAAACCCAGGAAGATGGTTTTTTTCTATTTTCTGTTTATTAAAGATCTCTACATTTTTCTCAAGGATACCCATCTGGTAAATTGTCTAACTAAAAAAAAAAAAAAAAATCCAGCTGATGAAAGTTGAATTCTAGACTCCTGACTCAGCACGGATAGCTTTAAAACTTCACAGTTCTAGGGGCCGGAGAGATAGCATGGAGGTAAAGCATTTGCCTTTCATGCAGAAGGTCGTTTGTTCGAATCCCAGCATCCCATATGGTCCCCCAAGCCTGCTAGGAGCGATTTCTGAGCATGGAGCCAGGAGTAACCCCTGAGCGCTGCCAGATGTGACCCCCCCAAAAAAAAAAAAGTTCACAGTTCTGAAAGATGGTATAGCAGATAGGTGCTTGCCTTGCACAGGACTGCCCCTTTTGTCAGGTCTATGACCACAATTAGGAGTAAGCACAACCAGGTGTTACCACCACCACCCCCCAATTTATAGAGAAAAGTAGTTTATAAAACATGAATTAAGAAACTAAGTGACAGCTCAATAATTGAAATCTTGTGTCAGGAATACTTAAAAATGCAGAATTTATGACAAAAAAATAGGATAATAAGTAATCAAACGACCTGAAAAGAAAAGGACATAAAAATGATCAATAAGCCATAAAGATGATCAATGTCTCTAGTCCCAGAGAAATGATTATTAAATCATGGTTGGTTACCTGTGTATATTCATATCATTGCTAAACTATCAGTTGTATTCCTAAGTAGTTAAGTGAAAACATAAGTTTATAAAGATCTTATACATGAATTAACTGTGTAACTTTGTTTCTTAAAAGGCAGTAACTAGAAGCATTATGAATTTTACCCCTGTGGAAACAAAGTAAATAGGTTTTTGTTCATTGAGAAAGGAATGAACTATTGCTGCAGAAAGTAATGAGGAAAAGAAGTTGGGCACACATGTACAAATCATCCTACTTGATTTTATTTCTTTGAAGTCCCATAACAGATAAAACATTATGTTAGAAATCAGAAATCAGACTTCTGGGACCAGAGAGATAGCACAGCGGTAAGACATTTGCCTTAGATGCAGAAGGACATTGGTTCGAATCCCGGCATCCCATATGGTTCCCTGAGCCTGCCAGGAGCAAATTCTGAGCATAGAGCCAGAAGTAACCCCTGAGCACTGCCGGGTGTGACCCAAACACCCCCCCCCCCAATAAATCAGACTTGTCATTTGATGGGAAGAAAGCTTGAGGAAAATTTCTGGAATTCACAAAATATGTTATTTATGCAGATGTATACTACATTTGTCAAAGTTGCAAATTTTCCATAATTTTTTTTTTTGGTTTTTTGGGCCACACCCAGTGACGCTCAGGGGTTACTCCTGGCTATGCGCTCAGAAGTTGCTCCTGGCAGGCACGGGGGACCATATGGGAACCGGGGGATCGAACCATGGTCCGTCCTAGGTTAGCGCTGGCAAGGCAGCAGGCACCTTACCTCCTGCGCCACCTCCTGGCTCCCTACTTTTTTTTGGGGGGGGCCACACCCAGTGACGCTCAGGGGTTACTCCTGGCTATGTGCTCAGAAGTCGCTCCTGGCCTGGGGGACCATATGGGGCATGGGGAATCGAACCGAGGTCGGTCCGTCCAAGGCTAGCGCGGTAAGGCAGGCACCTTAGCTCCAGCGCCACCGCCCGGCCCCCATAATTTTTTTTTTTTTTACCAAATTTAACAAGCGGATTTTCAAATACAGTTACTGTGTGAAATGTTCCTTTAATACCACAGTACAGACAAAGCAAGGGGGAGACTTTAGATTATTGCTATGACAACTGGTATTCTAGAATTATAACATAAAAAGGCACTTTAGTATCACAGTTTAACAGAGATCTTCAACAGATATCCAGAATAACCAAGATAAATTTAAGTTACCGATATACTGTCTAAACAGCAAGACACACTACTTTTAAAGAGAACTTCACTAAGTATTGTCAAGTTTTAGAACTAAAGCTCTAGAAGTCAGTTCTAGAATATACTAGATCTGAATTATTTCACATATACCTATGGCTAATGTTGAGAAATGGTTCAGATTGCAAATAAGATATAGTTTCTTATAAATAGTGTACAAAAAAGTCATGGAAGGTACTTGGAGGAGACCAATTTGTTTTGAAAACAGTGTGTAGTTCGGGTGATTCAAATTTCCAGTTTGTAAGAACAAAAACTGGAGTCTGAGAAAGCATGTTTATTTTAGCATTTTATTTATGTTTGAGAAGTGTTTAGAACTAGTTAGAGGTTTCACACTTATTTCTGTAGATGTATTTACATACATTTGATGTGTATGCTATGTAGTTTGACATTGCTTATATTTATTATAATTCACAACTTGTTTTATGACAGTCACACTGCTTGCTCTGTTTAAACAGCGAATTGAAAAAATAGATTTTTGTCCTTTACAGTTAGATTAGCCTTTAAATTAAAAGTTGACCACTTAAAGTTAGTTAATGGTTTTTGTTCACTTTCATGTAGGCTGCTTTCTGTGAAGTACAATTTAGTTACCACACATTAACAATGTGGTCTGGTTTCTCAAATGAGATTGATGGCTTGACTGGTTTTAGTTTATAGAAAACTAATATGTAATCTGTCTTTGCATCTATTTTAGTAACAGTTATGCACAAGTACGAGCTGTGGTGATGACTCGGGATGACTCAAGTGGTGGATGGTTACCACTTGGAGGGAGTGGACTAAGCTGTGTCACCGTCTTCAAAGTCCCTCCTCTGGAAGAGAATGGCTGTGCTGACTTTTATATCCGTGGAGAACGTCTCAGGGACAAAATGGTAAGGAATAATGCATTTATTGCTATAGTTTTCAGTTTTCTTTAAAATGAATTGTTCGTGCAAAATTATGATTACTGTATACTACTTAGAGAATAGATTTTTGTCCAGGAGCAGTTAGTGCTAGAGCTATTTTCTATATTTAATTAATTAACATGTGCTAGTTTTTTTGCAACTGAGATTGACATATATGGAGACATGCAAAAGAAGACTTTCCCAGTTAGGTATAATATAAAAACATTCATGAATTCCCCCTTATTAAAGCAGGTATACTCTGCTTCTCCTCTTCCTATTATATCTTAGATTAAAGATTTTCAAACAAAACCTCACAAGCCAAATCCAGTCCAGACACTTGCATTTGTATGGGCCAAGAGTTGAGAACGCCTTTTACATCTCTTAGTAGAAAAAAAGAATTTTGTGACATGTGAAAATTTTTTCACATTCAAATTCAAATGATTTTTTGACGTATGAAAATTATTTAAATTCAAATGAAAGTATTTGTATAAATTCAGTTTTATTGGAACATTGCCAAACTGATTCATTTTTATTACTGCTTTTCATATCACAATGACAAGAGTCGCAGTTGCAGTGGAGACCATAATCTTATTTGGCTATTTAAAGGAATCTTGTCTTAGACTCCTCTATTTTCTCAAGTTATTTCTCTTTATTTCCTATTATATAATCTAAATTCCTAATGCTACCTAGTGTCTGTCTAGTATAGTTTTTGTCAGATAAGTTTTTACATATGCTTTTTTTTTTTTTTTTTTTTTTTTTTTTTTTTTTTTTTTTTTTTTTTTTTTTTTTTTTTTTTTTTTTTTTTTTTTGGTTTTGGTTTTTGGGCCACTCCCGGCAGTGCTCAGGGGTTATTCCTGGCTATCTACTCAGAAATTGCTCCTGGCAGGCAAGGGGGACCATATGGGACACCGGGATTCGAACCAAGCACCTTACTTTCTGGATCGGCTGCTTGCAAGGCAAACGCCACTGTGCTATCTCTCCGGGCCCCATAATGCATATTTTTAAATTTGGATCTAACCTTTAATAATGTCAGGTACGTTTTCCATATGAAGGCTTGTATTCAATTTGTGAGCTCAATTTCAACTCTTAAATGTCTGAAAAGCAAAAAGGAACATATACTTAGAAGCAAAGTGAGAATTGAAGTGCCAACATTTCTAAGATGCTTGAAAACAGTTAAAATGTCCTTTAATATTTATTTTGTAAGCCTTTTAGTATCTGTAATTTTATTTATATGGAAAATAAGTTTTCAATTTAAAAATATTAGATTATTAAAATTACTACTAAAAATTACTTTTTGTTATGCCTGTGAGGGACAGGATGTAGGCATCCTCATCCTTCATTCATGGCAAGTGCTTTACCACTGAGTTTCTGCGCCTCTCCATAATTGTTTAAGTATTCTAGAAGATTACAAAAAATGATTAGATTAAATAAAAAAAACAACTCTTTATGTATTTTCCCTTTATTTTTTGTTATTTAAACACCATAATTACAAGATTGTTCATAATATAAATTTTTATATATAAAGTTGTTAATGATTGAGTTACAGTCATATAATTTAAAGCAACCTTCATCAGTGCACATTTCTTGCCACCAATGTCCCCAGTTTCCCTCTCCATACCCACCCTCCCTTACCTGCCTCGGAGGTAGGCATTTTTTTTTAATTTTTATTTTGATCATAATGGCTTACATTATCTTTCACAGTAGTATTTTAGGTACATACCAACATTGAATCAGGGGAATACCCAGGAATACCCATCACCAAATTTGTCCTCCCTCCCAATTACCCTTCTGCCACCCATATACCCCACCATCACCCCCCGGACTGTTAGAGTAGGTGGTCCCCTCTTTGTCCAGCTCACTATTAGTGATCCATATATCTGTTTGGTCCTGGTACCTTCCCCTGTCTCCCCCTCTATTTAAGAAGCGGAGCTAGCTAAATCGAGTTATGTGGCTTTGTTTGAAGGAAAGAAAAGCAATAGATTGGGGTACAAAATAAGAGAGAAAATAAAAAAAGAAAGAAGTCAAATATGCTGAAAATAGGCAGAGTCCTTCCAGAGGGTTTCAACCTCAGTTTGAGAGAGGATGTAAAAAAGGCAATTGAAACACCACCACAATACAGAAAGAAATATCAAATTAAACATCCAGTGAGCACCACAGCAATAAAGACAAGTACCACACAACAGTCTCGGTTTTGAGATCAACTCATGCCGGAGTGCAAAAAGAAAGAGAAAGATAAGATAAAATAATATTGGAGACATCAACTTCAATCTCTACACTAATATAAAGATGTCAAAAAAAATGGATCAATCGATAAATAAATATGTGGAAAAAAATGATTGTTTTGTGCCCCCCCCCACACACACACACATAGGCACAGTAACTATTGGGGATATTATAGAGGGAATTCCCTTGGCCTAGGAGATATACAGGGTTTCTCCCCCCTGAAGTGTACTGTCATGGGTTTAACTATAGACTCCTTGCATGATCATTTGCTCTCGCCTCGGTGCTTTCGTGGTGTATGGAAGACTTCTGCTTTGTCATGGATGGTAAAATCAGACCTCTGTATCTAGAGATCTTGGTGACTATGCAGCTCAAGGAATGGAGCTTGTGATGAAGTCTTTGTGGTTCTAGCAGTTCAAAAGGAAAAAACAGAACTCTTAAAATACCTGGATTACTATTAAAATGCTCTTTGAGGAGAAGTAAAAGGCATGCTGTGTTTTGTCAAAGCAAAATTACAAGATAGTTGTCCTATTAATAATCCCACTCCTTGTCCCAAGAATTAGTCTCTAAACCAAAAATAGAGTATAGAGGTAACTTTATTAAAAAGTGAGACTTTTTGCCTATCTACTTGGGAAACATTAAACAATCAGGGAAACATCCTTTTTTGCTTTGGATTGAACTGGATGAAAGTACAGAACAAGGATTTTCTGCTTTGCTTTACCCACTCTACCTCAGAATTATTTCATTGTGAAATGTTAAGCTTTCTACTAGCTCTTTTTTTTTTTTCCCTAAAAAATCATTTGCACTAAGTAACTTTCCTTCTTAGGGTGCAACCATCTAGTCTCTTGGAACTGGTTCTCTTGTTGACCCCATATTACAGAGTAAGGAAAATGTGGCTATGGGAGCAGAGATGGTGTCAACATTCTTACTGTCTCCATTTTCCTCACATAGGATTACCGTATTTGCCGGCGTATAAGACGACTTTTGAAACGAAAAAAGTCAACCGAAAAATCGGGAGTCGTCTTATACGCCGAGTATGTCCCGAAAAACGTCTCGATATGCCGCTAAATGAAAATCATCTGGATATTGCCACGAAATGAATTTTCCAACTCATTCCTGCACCAATCACTGCAAGGCTGCTCGGACCACCTCTCTAACTCGGCCAATCCAAGCAGGCTTTAGATGCATGCAAATTAGACAATGTTCTGGACCCGAATCTACACTGTCAAAAGCCTGCTCAAATGGGCCACAGTCAGAGAGGAAGTCTGTTACAGTATACCCTTTGAACCTTTGCTTGTTGTGATTGGCTCACTGTGGTGCATACAGTTGCAGCACAGGAACATTCTGTCTTATACAGCGAATATAGGCCTAAACCTATGTTTTAACTATAAAATTAGGGGGTTGTCTTATACGCTGGCAAATGCGGCACTCTTTTTCCTTTACAAATTAAATAAAATTTACTGTTGACATTCCATACCAGAAGTACCTAAACTTCTTTGGCTTACCACCCACTTTCCAGGGGGAAAAGAAAATACAAAACAAAACCACTCATATCCCTAGAAATATTTTTTTCTTTAGGTAAAAGTTCCACATTTGCAGAGACTGCTTTTGGGACCCATCTCCACCCATCCCATTACTTAAGCACCATCTCCTAGAGTAATAGTGCCACTTTGAGAAAATGCTCTTTACATAAAATCACTATTATCTAGCTTTCATTTTCATAATCTGACTTTCATAGAGAACTTCCAGTTTTTCCTACATCTGAGCCTTCTCTTCATCCCTAACTATTTTGCAGTGTTGACCTTCTGGTCTTCATTTTAGCAGGCTACTTTCCTGGATCTACTCCTGGCACTGCTCAAGAGCTATTTCCATTTCAGTGTACACTGGTTACTCCAGGCAGTACCTGAAGGGGGAGGACTGTGATGTCAGGAATGCAACTGTGTCTGTATACAAAACATGCACTTATTTCAGACCATGGAGCTATCTCCCTATTCCAGTAATTTCAGTTAAGGTATATTCCATTTTAATTGAAACAAACATCATAATATAGAGCTACAGTGTTCTCTATTCTAAGGGGGGGGTAGCAGATTGGGGGAAATGTGTAGGGAGTTTTTTCTGTACAGGAATGTAAACTTCTAGATAGATTAAGAGATACCTTATTGAGAGTATAAGTAGCACTTGAATAAAGATTTGCCATAAATAAGCCTTTTATTAAGTTTCTGTATTTAGATTTTTAAATTTTAGATATTCTTAAAATGTTTGGTTAGTACTTAGCTACACTTGGACTTGGACTTTTTGAAGATTTGGTAACAGCAAAAGATGCATCAGTTATAGTCGATTTTAATACTACGTTTTCATTATTCAAATATTTCTTTTTTTACTTTATGTCTATCATTCCTTCTCTCATATCTTGTATTGCCAAGATGTTAGCTTTTTGTTTCTATGTGTGGGGTATACCTAACAGTATTCAGGGGTTACTCCTGGCTCTGCACTCAGTAATCACTCCTGGCAGTGCTCTGGGGTCTGTATGTTGTGCCAGGAACCAAGTACAGGTCTACTATGTGCTAAGGCAAGCACCCAACTTTCTGTACTGTTGCGCTGACCCCAGTTGGTTCTTATTCTGTGTTTTATTTTTACTTGTCACTTTGTGGTAGGAAGCTTGCACAAAGAGGAGTTGGGAGTGCAGTTAAAGGGAGAGAAGAAAGCACTGTGCCAGTGATAGTTGGAAACAATAATTCTGGACAAAACTGGGTGCACACATGTTTGTAAGGAGAGAATACTAGTGGCTAAAAATGTGCACCAGTGAAAGGACGAATGTTGGACATTGTATGTGTGAAAGTAACTATCTCCTGGTGATTCAATTATTAATCTCAAAGAATTAATCAAACCTTAAGTCTAATATTCCTTTAGTAGTCCATTCATTTCTGCCAAACATTTGCATGCCATATCATAACACCAAAGTACTATTATAAAATGGCGTCTCTCCCTGTAATCTACCTCCCTATTTCTTTCAAAAGCAATCACATCCCTAAATTACCTTGATATAAAGATATATCAAGAGCTTATGTAGAGTAGACAATGTGGGCAAACAGCTAGTTAACTTTGAGGTAACGGTGACAATAACCATTTTCTTCTAATTGTAATAGGTAAGTCATAGGTGAAAAAATGATTATTGAAAGGTTAGAAAAAAGTACCTTGGGCAATCAGATTTATTAAGAGTGGCACTAGAAGAAATAATGATAATAGCATTCAGATAGTTCAAAATTATTAATTCATTTTAGGGTCAGTCATTGTAAAAAAAAATAAGATTTTTCTGTTAATGATTATCTATTTTTCCTGTGAAGCCAGAAGAGTTTTATATTTTGTTTTGTTTTGTTTGGGGGCCACACCCAGTGGCACTCAGGGGTTACTTCTGGCTCTGTGCTTAGAAATCTCTCCTGGCAGGCATGGGTCGGGTTTTGAACCGCCGTCCATCCTGGATAGGCTGCTGGTAAGGCAAATGCCTATCACTGTGCTACCTCTCCAACCCCCAAGAGTTTTTATCTTTTATCTAGTGGTTGTTATACTGCAGTAAATTCCTCAGCATTTCTATTTCTTCTAAAAGAGGGGGAAAAATCTCTTTTTTGGCATTTCTCTTCTCTTTCCATTTGAAATCAGCTGTTTCCTGCAAATTAAAACAGAATATGTTCCTTGCTACCTTATTGGGTTGCCTTTCTTTTCATAAAAATTTATTTTAACATTTAACCTTCTTTTAGCTCTTTTTTAATGCTTCCATCTTTCTTATTCATTTGTTTGCTTTAAATTAGTACCATTATTTTCTTTCATCACTGATTTGTACTGGCATATCTAAAAAAACAAAAAACAAAATTTGGGTCTTAATATTCCTTTAGCAGTTCAGTCATTTCTGCCAGACAATTCAGTTCCATATCGTATCTTAGGCTCATCAGCATTATTTTGGCTTACATCTTTATCTTTGTCTCTTACTTGATTGTTATGTATTTTATAATATATTTTACATCCCCTTTCATTAAATTCTTAAGTAACCTGTAGCCACTCATACCTAAGTTCAATTTTTTCTCCAATTATTGACTTCATTGACTTTCTAAATATTTTTTCACAAATACTTGCTATATTGGAATTACATTATAATCTTAGTATACCATTCTTTTGACTGGTATTATTCTAATGAATCAACAGCTATTTGAGTGTTATCTATATGCTAGTAGACTTCATGTAAAAGTCTTATGCTTGACAATACAAAACAGACTTTGGACTAAACAACAGAAATTTATTTTTACTCTTCTAGAGGCAGGGAAGTGTACGATTTAGATGCTGAGTGATAACGTTTTTCGATTTCATCTTGGATTGCAGAAAATTCCAATTCTGCTTCTTGTTCAATTCCATTTGTTTTATTTTTATGTGGATCTCATATTTTAAGATTATTTCAGTAGTATATATGGCTTAATATCTTCTACTGTCCATCTCTAATTTGCTATAAGTCATTTTCTTCACTCTATTTAGGGGGGCCTAGATACAGTTTTTGCTCTTTGTTTCACATCTCTATAAACAGTTTACCCTCATTTTCCCCATTTAGGTACATTCACTTAAATTTTTTCTTGCTTAACCTAAAAGATTTTTGTCACTCTTAAAAAATTTAATATCTTAATTTAAGCACCAGGATTACAAGCATATTTGTAGTTGGCTTTCAGTCATAAAAAAAGAATACCTCCCATTACCAGTGCACCCTTCCCACCACCAGTGCCCCCCATCTCCCTCCTCCCCCACATCCTGCCTGTATTAGAGACAGGCATTCTATTTCTATTACTCACTACCATTGTCATGATAGTTGTTAGTGTAGTTATTTCTCTAACTGCATTCACCACTTTTTGTGGTAAGTTTTATGTTGTGGGATGGTCCTTCTAGCCCTTTTGTCTCAGGGTGAGACTATGCTGTTTCTCTCCCTCTGATTTACTTCACTCAGCATAATAGTTTCCATGTCCATCCATGTATAAGAAAATTTTATGGCTTCATTTTTCCTGAAGTCTGCATAGTAAATATGTACACTCCAATGTGTATATGTACCACAATTTCTTTAGCCACTCATCTGCTGTTGGGCATCTGTGTTGTTTCCAAATTCTGGCAATTATAGAATTGCAATGAATATAGGCATGCAGAAAGCATTTTTGTATTATGTTTTTGTTTTCCTAGGGAATCTTATGGGAGGGAGCTCAATTTCCAGATTTTTTTGTTTGTTTGTTTGTTTTGTTTTGCTTTTGGGTCACACCTGGCAGTGCTCAGGGGTTACTCATGGCTCTACTCTCAAATCGCTCCTGGAATGCTTAGGGTACCATATGGGATGCCGGGATTTGAAACACCGTCCTTCTGCATGGAAAGCAAATGCCCTACCTTCATGCCATCTCTCTGGCCCCACTTTCCAATTTTTTTGAGGAATCTCCACATTGTTTTCATAAAGGCTGGACTAGACAGCATTGCCACCAGCCGTGAATGAGAATTTCTTTCTCCCCACATCCTGCCAGCATTGATTGTTCTTGTTCTTTATGACTTGTGCAGTCTCTGTGGTGTAAGAAAGGTACCTCATTGTTATTTTAATTTGCAGCTCTCTTATGATCAGTGATGTGGAGCATTTTTACATGTGCCTTTGGCCATTTGTATTTTTTCTTTGAGGAAGTGTCTGTTCATTTCTTCTCCCCAGATATTTTTGTCTTGTTAAGTTTTCTTAATACCTTGGATATCCTAGGTCAGGGGTGGCAAACATGCGGCTCTTGAGCCGCATGCGACTCTGGGCCAAAATGAATGCGTCATCCTGTCTCTCTTCCCTTGGAAACAACTGCACGGGCCAGCGAGGGGGGGGGGGGGAAGACACGGACACTGTGTGTCACATGTTGTGTCACATCTTGCCGTTAGTTCCTAGTGGGGAGTAAGCACCACACCCTCACCATCACTGCGGGACTTTGACCCTCACTTAAAATGGCAAAATGCAATATGTGTTTAATATATTAATGTTAAAATTAGGTGCTTTTGTGTGTTTGTCTGTTTTGGCAGGTCACTGTGTGGTGTAAATTTTGGCTCTTTGTGTTGAACTTGTTCGCCACCCATCTTAGGTAGTAGCCCCTCGTCTGATATATAATGAGTAAATAGTTGTTCCCATTTTGTCCGTGGCCTTTGTATCTTAGTCACTATTTCTGGAATATAGGTAAGGTGTATAGATAAGGTATATAGAACATGTAGGTAAAACACTTCATGACATTGAGACCGAAGGCATCTTTAAAGAGGAAACACCACTGTCCAAAGAAGTGGAAGCAGAGATAAACAAATAGAAAAGAAGAAGTAGAAAGCCTGTCTAGAGTACAGGCCAGTGTGTAACTTGGGATATTGATGATGGGAATGTTGCTCTGGTGAGGGTTTAAAAGAAAGTTAATTAAAAACAAACAAAAAACAAATGGGACTATATTAAACTGAGAAGCTTCTGCACCTCAAAGGAAAAAATTGCTTTTTATTAAGATACTGTGATTTACAAACTAATTCATAGTTGTTTCAGGCATACAGTGTTCCGATATCAATCCCACCACATTTACATTCATCAATACCCTTCTACCAGAATTTTAATTTGGAAGCCAAAGAGCAAGCCTGAACTTCATATGTGTCAAACATGCACTCTACCAGAAAGTTATAACCTCAGTTTGTATACTTATTTTTCTGAAATTTGTTTTGCATGTTTTCATAGTTGTTTATTTGTAATAAATGTAGCTTATTAATTGGTATTATAAGGAATAATATAAAGAGGTTTTTTTAACTTTTTCTTACATCTCAGTGGGTATATTTCATAAAATTATAAAACAGGATGTTAGAGCTAAGAGAATAGTACAGGGATCAAAGGCTTTTATCATTTAAAGAAAAGGCTCTGTGGAACAGGCAGGATGCTTCCCAATCTGGTTGACTCCCCAACACCCCATATGGTTTCCAGCGCACTGCCAGGAGTAAGATTTCAGTCCTGAGTTTGACCACCACCCCCCAATAAGATATTGGAATAATAAAAAACATTAGGTTTGTCTTTTTTGGTTCAACATAATTTTCTTGAGAGATCATCTAAGTTTAGCATTACAATAGTTTAATTTCTTTTTTTTGTTTGTTTGTTTTGTTTTTGTTTTTGGGCCACACCCGGCAGTGCTCAGGGTTACTCCTGGCTGTCTGCTCAGAAATAGCTCCTGGCAGGCACGGGGGACCATATGGCACCCCGGGATTCGAACCAACCACCTTTGGTCCTAGATCGGCTGCTTGCAAGGCAAAGGCTATCTCTCCGGGACCATACAATAGTTTAATTTCAAAAGAACTTTCAAGTTTCCTTTTAACCAGTAAGTGTGTGATGAATTTTGTTTCTGAGATTCTTGTCAGCTTTTTGAGTTGTAACTACTTTTTATTTCTGTTACTACTACAGGTATGTAGTGAGGGTTTATTTTAGTTGTACTTTTATAATTCCTTAATACTAAAAGATAGGCTTGTTTGTACCTTCTTTTATGTGTAAATTCTCTCTTTTTGCTTTTTGGGGTTTTTTTGTTTTGTTTTGTTACTTTGTTTTGAGATTCCTTCTTCTCAGAATGAGTTTGTAATATTCTCCCAGTTTGTAGAATCTTTTTTGTCCTCTTCGTAGGAAGCAAACTGAACAAAAGGTACAAGTTTTGATAGCAAAATTATCTTTTATGGATTACAATTGATGTTATGCCCAAGAATTCATTAGCTTTAGGTTCTTAATAAACTTTTTATATCCTGAACATATTAATTTAAAAGTATCTCTAGAGAGCAGATCCAGCAGTGCTCAAAGGACCATATGGTGCCTAACACATGCTTTGCCATGTGCTCTGCCACACATCACATCCTTGATTATGTCCTGAAAGTATTCTAGTTCTATATATTTACATATGTGGTCCATCTATTTTGAGTTGATTGTTACATAAGTGCTTATTTTCACCTATGAGTGTTTTCTGGCACCATTTGTTAAAAAAGAAAACTTGGATTTTTCATTAGACTACTTGTGAAAAGTCAGTTGAACCAATTTGTCAGTCCTCCATTTTCAGTTTGTATTTTTGTTCATGTTATTATTATTATTATTATTATATTACTGTATTTTTGTTCACATTATATCCAGCGAAATCCTTCATTCCTAAAATCGGTGGTTTTTTGTTTTTTTTTTTTTTGGTTTTGGGATCACACCCCTTTGGTGCTCAGGGGTTACTCCTGACTATGAGCTCAGAAATCGCTCCTGGCGGGGGCGGGGTGGGGGGAGGGACCATATGGGACTTCGGGCGATCGAACCTCTAGCGCCACCTTCCCGGCCCCTAAAATTGGTGGTCTATATCATCTATTGTTGCAGTGATGTAAGGGGTAGATTTGCACTTACTATGATGGTACTGGTGTTCCCATATATGTCACATTAGGGATTCTTTAATGCAGGGCTTGCGTATCATGGATTGAACTTGACCTTATATATGCATTAAAACACTACTACTGAGCCATATTTCTGGGTCCTAGTTCATGACTTGTAATAATGGCACTCTTGATAGAGATTGATTAGTTGAATTTGCTTTTTGTTTCATTTTCTCTCAACCTCTTGAATTTTAGTATTGCTGTGTTTCTTCTTTCCCCTTACTTTGTGTTGATTTTGCTATTTCTCTAGTTTCTTGAGATAGAAACTTTATTCATTTGAGATTTTCCTCAATTATTGATTTGAGATTTTCCTCACTCTGTTATCCATAGCCTGCAGAGAGCTTCAATTCACCATAATTTGAACTTAAGATTTAACCTTATATATTAAATTCGAACCATTACTTTGGTTTACTTAAATCAAAGGCATAAGATCTCCAGCTATCATTATTTTAGGATTTTTTTTTATTTTAGGGTATTTTTGTGTTTTCAAATGGTTATAGTATATATAAATTTCTCTGTAATATTTCATGGTTGTTATATCCTTAGTCATTGAAATTGGTTTCCTCAAAATTAAAAGAACCCCCTTTTCCATGTTGCTAAGCCCCAAGTGAAGGAAAAGAGAATAAAAGAGAATAATGTAGGCTTGAATTTATGGGGACTTTCTTTCTTTCTTTTTTTTTTTTTGGTTTTGGGTCACACCTGGCAGCACTCACGGGTTACTCCTGGCTCTATGCTCAGAAATCGCCCTGGGCAGGCACAGGGAACCATATGGGATGCCAGGATTCGAACCACCATCCTTCTGCATGAAAGGCAAACTCCTTACCTCCATGCTATCTCTTCGGCCCCTTATGGGAACTTACTTTCATGAGTACACATCTTTTTTTTTTTTTTTTTTTTTTGGTTTTTGGGTCACACCCGGCAGTGCTCAGGGGTTACTCCTGGCTCCATGCTCAGAAATTGCTCCTGGCAGGCACAGGGAACCATATGGGGCACCAGGATTTGAACCGATGACCTTTTGCATGAAAGGCAAACGCCTTACCTCCATGCTATTCCCGGGCCCCGAATACACATCTCTAATGTTTTTCTGTTTTCAATCAATTGTGATAAGTTATGTAATTTTTCTTAAAACATCAACAGTTTAACTTAGGTTTTTTATATATAATAATATTTTTATTTAAACACCATAATTACAAACATGTTTGTAGTTGGGTTTAGTTATAAAAAAAGAACACCCCTTCATCAGTGCAACATTCCCACCATCAATGCCCCCATCTTTCCTCCCCCACCCCCATCTGTATTCAAGACAGACATTGTTTCTGTCACTCATTACTGTTGTCATGATGGTTGTTAGCGTAGTTATTTCTCTAACTGCAGTCAACACTCTTTGTGGTAAGCTTATATCATTGGCTGGTCCTTCTAGTTTTTATTTTTCTTTTTTTTTTTTCTTTTTTTTGGTTTTTGGGCCACACCCAGTTACGCTCAGGGGTTACTCCTGGCTATTCGCTCAGAAGTCACTCCTGGCCTGGGGGACCATATGGGGCACGGGGGATCGAACCGCGATCCGTCCAAGGCTAGCGAGGTAAGGCAGGCACCTTACCTCCAGCGCCACCGCCCGGCCCCTAGTTTTTATTTTTCAATTGACCATTTTATTGTATTTCTTCTATCACTTCAGTTAGGTCTACAGTTTTGTCCCTCTTTGATTTTATTTCATTCTTTTTTACTTTAAAAAAAAAATCATAGGTCTTTGCTAAGAACCTGTTTGAAGCAATAGTGAAGAAATTCTGCCTAGTTTTTCCCAGGTTTACTAAAACTTTGTATGTTTTATTAGTCTCCATTCCCCAATGAACACACACATACTCATCTTGCACACTTGCACAAACATTTGTTTTTGAACAATTAGAAAGTAGTTGCATTCTTCTTACTTTATATTCCTTAATATGTTGGTGTATTTATTTTAAAAATAGGATATTTTCTTATATCATTCATGTATAAGTATTCTACCTATAAATTTTAACATTTCAGTACTTTTATAGTTCATATATCAGAATTGTCAGCTGTCTTACAGACTAGAATGTCTTTCGTTTTTATCAGTATAAGATCATACAACATTTACCTGTCTCTTTTTTGTATTTTTTTGTATTTTGTGGTGCTGGAAATCAAACCCAAAGACTGACTCATGCAAGGGGGTGTGTGACTGACCACCAAGTGGCAGGCAAAATCATACCTGTAACCCCACCCTGGATTTAGGTTAATCTACCTGAGACCCACCTATTGATGGGAGTAGTCTTGGGCGGATACGACCTGTAGCTTTACCTGTAGACCCCACCCAGGTGGGTGATATAAGGCCTTGATCTAGTAGGTTTAGGGGCTTGGACCTTGGGCCAGCTTGGAGGTCAGAGGAGAGATGGCTGAAAGAAGTTAAGA
>PVKC010009323.1:0-27020 GCA_004027635.1 Crocidura indochinensis
AAGGTTCAGTAGGGTACATTTAAAAAAATTCCTTCCATCCTAGTGAATATATAAATTTTGATCAAGTCAGAAGAATAGATATAACCCAGCTGAGATATAAAGCAATTTCATAATTTATCTAAATACATAGTCCTTTCCTAAAAGAATGGTCTCCTTTAGTAGTTCAAGTATACTAGCATAAACCTAAGAAAGTTAAATATATGCAATGTGAAAGACTAAAAAAATGAATCTCTCAAACTCTGAGATATTCTGTCAATTTACTTTTATTTACTTTGATTAAAAATTATTCAATATAAATTATATTCTAGGGAAGAACTATGAGAGCTTATATGTAAAATATTAGAATATAACATATTGGGAGATAGGAAAATCATCTCTGGAAAGGAAAATATAATTCATTAAAACACAACTTTTTCATTAAGTATTACTATATTTCTACCCCTTTAAAATTATGAGATTCAAATAGAAAATGTTGTACCAGCTGAAAATGCCTTTGTACAGCTGCTGCAAAATTCCTATCTGAAGAGTTGCTAAAGACATATGGAAAAAATTTACTTGTGAGGCACAGATTACTGGCAGGAACAGCTACATTTTAGGCAATACACACACACACAAACACACACACACACACACGAAATATTCTAGGAATGAATGCCCTAAAGACATGAATCATATCTTGTTTATGTATATTTCCAGATTTTAATAGCTAATTCTGGTCACTGAAAGCATAATTGTTGAATCAATACATGACTAAATTAATAATTTTGTAGATTAAGTTATAGAAGTAGATTATATTTAGATAGAACCTTAAGTAATCTATTTTCTTTTCTTTCTGTTCCCTATATTTATCAAAATTATAACCTTTCAAAAATGTATTAATTTACAAATGGAAATTAAAATATTATTCACATAGATATTGTTGTATTATATATCACATTATGCCTGGTGCATATAGACTGAATTAAAGCTAATTATTAGTTTTAACAAGTTATTTTTAACATTGACTGTAGCATATTGTCATTTGGAGAGCTTTTAAAATAAGTGCAAGTTCCACACCGAGTGTTTTGACAATCATCTTTCTACTTTTAAAAGGTTCTTAGGTGACTCATGTCATAGGGTGAAACTGGAGTTCAAAATTACAGCCATGGTTTTAGGAAAAATATTTATCCACATCCAATTGTACCTCTTCCTTCGCCCCCCAGATTTTATTTTTTTAATCACTATTCAATGAAAGCAGATAACTATTTTGAGATAATTTTTGATGTGCATTGTAATATTTTTCATGTAATTATGTGTTGAGTTACATTAGATGTCATTTTTCTGACAGATTTGTTCATTTCTTGTTGAGATTTTTCCCCACTTTAACTAGACTATAAAGATCTCTATTCAGTCTTCTGATAGTTTATTTTTCTCTGAAGATCAATCTTGAGAAAGAACTGAATAATCTTGTCATTATTATGGAATCAGAGAAGAACTATAGTTTAACAATTCAACATTTGATGACTCAGGTTCCTAAAGACAAGATCTTTTCTTTTTTCTTTTTCATTTTTTGATAATCCTGGAGATATATTGTACTCTTTTTCAGTAAGGCAATTTCCTTGTCTTCCATGTAGACCATCTATTATAATGCTTGAATTTCTCTGAAATGTAAAATCAAGATCTCAGTTTGCAGTTTTATTATTTCTTTCATGTCTGACACTATGATAGGAAGAGCTTTCATTATACTATATTCAGATCACCAATAATTTAAAAATTATGCTTAGATGTACAAGTAAAATTTACTCTGCACAGCAAATGTTCAGTGATTTATTTTAAAAGAAAGTCAATTATCTCCGATTTATTTTTGTGATTTCTGCATAATACAGTTTTTCAGACTATTCTGTTGGAGTTACAAATATACTGAAAAAAATTGACCTCCTTTGTATTTTTATAATATATGAACGTTTTATTATGTTTTCCTGAGAATTTCAAAAGTACCAGTAATTATACTATATTTATCAGTCTCTTGCATTTTGTACTCTATATCCTTCCTAATACAGTAGACCAAAATTGACATTTCACACATAAGATATTTCTATATGTTTTGCATAAATGATAATCTGTTCACCTTTTGACCTTTAAAGTATTATAATGTAAAATGTTTACTTGATGTCACTTAATATTTTCTCCATAAACTCTCGAACTCTCTAACATTCTTTTCTTAAATAATGAGTTTGTTGGAATCTCTCAGCACTCATGGTATTCTGTCTTCTGAGTTCTGGCCAAAACTCACTACTTTTGCCTACAAACGTTAATGTGTTTTATATCTTGATTTTGCTGACATGATTGAAGTACTTATGCAAATAAATGAAAACAAACATACACAGATGTACTATGCACATAGGCACAAGTGCAGACAAAATATATAGGACCATTTTATAGATGAATTATAAACTTATAGGCATACACAAGCTTGTTTATGCACAGAGGCATACTATATCCACACATGTTTATATAATTTTTGCAATTAGCAGGCTGATATTTTATCTGCTGTATTGAACAATTTCTTAATCTTCTCTATTATTCCTCTGTTAAACAACTACTTTCTTCTTAATACTATTCTCTCAATTTAGCATAGATTAACTCTAATCCTCTTGTGAAACAGGAAAGGAGTGTTAGAGATCTGATAGTTTAGTTGATGTTATGCGGTATCTTTAGCATAAAACCGAAGTCTTATTCCTTAATTCTTTTACATCTCTTGGGAGGGCATTATGTGAGCATACCAAATTTCCTTTGTTATTTTAAATTTTAGCATATAGTCAAAAGCAGGGCAGAGCCTAGAGATAGCGCAGTGGTAGGACACTTGCCTTTCATGTGGTTGACCTACGACGAACCTCAGTTCGATTCTGCATCCTCTATGGTCCCCCAAACTAGGAGTAATCTCTGAGTGTCACCGGGTGTACCCCCAAAACAAAACAAAATAAAAAAAAAACAAAAGCAGAGTAATATAGTGATTTAAAAATAATTTCTCAGTTGGCCAATTTGTATATTATTTATGAAATTTAATAATTTACTGCTATTTTTCTTCTTCTCTCATAGTATATATGTCTTCATAAAGAAAATTGTTTTAAAATATGGCCACTGCTATAAGAGTGGAAGTTTAAATTTCTCACAAGTGCTTCAATAAAATGGTAATTATCCAAGGGAAAATGTGTTACTTTCCTTACTAAAATAGACACTTTGTGATATATGTATAACTCAAATTATATACCTGAAACACACACAAATTATAAACTAAATTTACCTTGCATGAGGTCTACCCATGTTTGATCCTTCAGCACACCGTAGGCTCCCTCAAGCCTCGCAGGAATGATCCTTGAATACAGAGCTAGGGGTAAGTTCTGAATATCACTCGGTGCAGATCCTCCAAAATAAATACAGTAAAACAAACCAAAAAATTATTGCAAGAGTTGACAGTGGTATTCCAAGAGATTCATTTTTATATTTACTTTTTAAGAGATTCGTTTTTTAAAATAATGATAAATCATAAAAATTTATTCAAGTTAAATTGCTATCTGTAATTTGTATTTTAAGACACATTCAGATAATATAATGAAAGTTTGGGACATTGAAAAATTCTAGTTAATACTTCAGCTATTATTCTGTAAAGGAAAATAAAAGTAAAATAGCTAGTAATGAGGACAAAATATTTAAAAGCAGTGATTTTAGTCAAGTGGATATTAGTTTTTAAAATAACCTAAGCCACAAGAAAAGTCATGATCTACATTTTATTTTTATAAAAGTACATGCATTTAAAGTATTAGGATGCTCTTTTTTTCGGCTTCAAAGAGTAAATAAAAATAAATTTCATGTTACAGATTAAAAAATTTTGTGGGACTTGGGAGATTTGAGGACACATTGTCTGTGGTCAGGGATTATTTCTGGCAGTGCTCAATTTATTTTCTCAATATAAGGTACTAGAAATCCAACTGTAGTTGTACACATGCAAAGCAAGCACATAAGCCCCTGTAATAACTGTATGGTTCTAGAATAAAATTTTGAAAAAAGCTTATCTATACAATTTTCAAATTAAAAATTACTTAAAGGATTTCAATATTAATCTTCAATAATATAAGCAGAGTTTGCAACATTATTAGCTTAAATTTTTCTTAATAAAGATATATTGGTTCATTAACAAAAGTCCTTTTCCTTTTTATTTATTGGCTCCTTTCCTTCCTCTTTTTATTTCTTTCTCGCTCTTTCTTTCCTTCTTTCTCTTTCTTTTTCTTTCTTTCTTTTCTTTTTCTTTCTTTCTCTCCTTTCTTTCTGTTTTCTTTCTTTCTTCCTTCTTTTTATTCTTTTTCTTCCTTCCTTCCTTCTTTCCTTGATCTTCTTTTTTCTCTTTACATATATATTTTTAGATTCTTGAATCACACTTGCAGGTGCTACTGATGGAGATATTTCTAAATTGCAATTTCTAAACATTGTATTCTGGCCTGCATTTTCTTTTGAGAGCTTTTCTGTGAGTCTTAAGGGATGTTTTCTTTGTTTGTTTTTTTATGTGACAAATTCTTCTTTGATTTTGCTATGCTCAGGACTTTACTACTATCTTTGGCTTTTGTCATTTTAATTATAATGGTCCTTAGAGGTCTATTTGGGTTTGTGTTTATTTAATTTTTTAGTAAAATCTTTGAACTTCTTAACTCTAAGTACAGAGATTAATCTACAGACTAGGGAAATTCTTACCTGTTTTTTTTTTAGCTTGCATAATTTTTTTAGCCAATAGTTCTTTCTCATTGCTTCCTTAGTCTCTTTTGGGGCTTTCTATATTCCAGATATTATTTCTCTTAAAATGTCTGATAGTTCTTTGGTGGTGTCTTTCTTTGCTATTGTTCCTTTTTATTCCTTTGATTCAGTGGCTCTCTGTATCTTTCCCACTAGCATTTTGACTTGGAATGGTGGTGGGTTGCTTCTTAGCATTGTAATACAGATGCACATTTCCACATAAAAATACTATCCTTGGATGTGCCAGGATTTTGTTCAACCTCCTTTCATATTTTATACAGATGATGACTCATAAAGATGTGGCCATGAGTAGTGCTTACACTTTAACTTTGCCTCCCCAGACAGACCAATTGAAATCCTTTATGTTCTATGCTTCCTATCCTCAAAAGAACTAATTTGTTTGTCACCATGCATTTTGTCTATAGACCTGCATGTAGGATCCTGTAGTTCATGTTATGTTTTGTTGTATCATGGACATGATGCGATTTACCAGGCATTCTTCTCCTTGTTGACCTCACCTCTCTCGGACCATATGATTATGATTTTTATGTTTTGAGAAATTAAATGCCACTTGGTCAGTCAAGCATTTTTATTCTTTTTTATTATTCTTGCCACCAGGTGGCAGTTGGATAACACATAATTTACCATTAAATTTGTCACATTTTAGTATGAAATGGAAGATAGAGAGAAACATGAAAGGAATGAAGGATAAAGGAAGACTAGAGAGGGAGATAGGATAGGTGGTAAGAGGAAATGGAGAGTTAGATAAAGGAAACAAGCAGTCAAAATTAAGAATACTAATAAATCATAAAGAATAAAGCTGTTATGTAAAAACTTAAATAACATTTATTATAATAAATATCAATTAATAAATTTCAGACAAAACGACATCCTGAAATCTCTTGATGGGACACATACAGGTACATGGAATGATCATTTATTTACCTGTGTTTAAACAGTAGAATTGTTAGTGAATATATTTGCAATTTTGCCTACATATAATAAAATTAAGAAAAATTATGAAAGTAAAAGTCAAAATAATCATGACAATTTAAGCCATTCCAGTGGTACTTATTGCTAAAAAGTATACTAAAAGATACTGACTGGAAAAGTACAGATATATTTTGAAGATTAGATATATGTTATCATTCATTGCTTAAACATATAAACAAATAAAATGACAAAAACTTGTGAATGAAAAGGGACAGTATTTATAACATATTGTTACTATAACACAGTTTTCCCTGAATATTTTTGGTCAACCTATATAAATGATACTATTCATGACTTACTACTTAATCTTGATGCTTTCATGCATATAGATAGGAATAAGAATGATTGAATAGAACTGAATAGACTGCTCAAAGTTATTGTTCTTCCTTCTCTTAATCTTCTTTTTCTCCTCCTCCTCCTCTTTCTCTACTTCCTCCTCCTTCACGTATTCCTCCTCTTCCTTCTTCTCCTTTTCCTCCTACTCCGCCTCCTTACTACTTCTTCTCATTTTTCTCTTCTTCCTTATTATTTTTCTCTTCCTCTTTCTCCTCCTCCTGCTTCCTCTTCCTCAACTTCCTCTTTTTCTTCATATTCCTTCCTCTTCTTCCTCCTCTTCTTCTTTCTCTCCTTTTTCCTCTTTCTCTTTCTCCTCATCTTCCTCTTCCATCACTTTACCTCCTTTCATCCCACAGTTCTTGTCCAGAGCGATAATTTTCAAGTATCATTGTCATAGTGGCCACTTCTGTGACCTAACTGCACTCCCAGTTCTTGATGGCAAGTTTCCTACCATAGATGGATCATCCTTGTCCTCGTTTTTATTGTCTTTGGAAATCATTACCATACTATCCTTTTGTATAAAGTCTCAAACGAATGAGTGCGAACATTCTATTTTTCTCTCTGACTTATTTCACTCAGAATAATAATCTTCATATCTATTTATGTATAAAAATAATTTATGTATACATAAATAAATTTATGTATAAATAAGATTTTATGACTTCATTTTATCTAACAGCTGTATTGTACTCCATTGCGTAGATATACAATTGTTTCTGTATCAATACATCTGTTTTAGGCACTTGGGTTGTTTCCAGATTCTGGCTGGCATGAATAGTACTGCAATAAGCATAGGAATGCAGAGGGCTTTTCTACATTGTATTTTTGGTCCTTAGAATATATTACAATAAATGTTATTAGTGGATCATATGGAAGCTCAATTTATAGAGTTTTGAGAAATATCCATATTGTTTTACAAAAAGGCCGAATTATTCAACAAACCCAGTAGCAGTGATTAAGATTTTTTTTCTGGGGCCCGGGAGATAGCATGGAGGTAAAGCATTTGCCTTTCATGCAAAAGGTCATCAGTTCGAATCCCGGTGCCCCATATGGTCCCCCGTGCCTGCCAGGAGCAATTTCTGAGCATGGAGCCAGGAGTAACCCCTGAGCACTGCCGGGTGTGACCCAAAAACCAAAAAAAAAAAAAAAAAAAAAAAGAAAAGATTTCTTCTTTCATCTGGGTCAACACTTGTCATCTTGTTCTTTTTGATGTGTACCCATTTCTATGGTGTGAGATTATATCTCATTATTGTTTGTATTTTTTTAGAATTTTATAAAGAATGAAATTATTCTATATCTATCCCTCTCTCAGACTCATTTCACTCAAAATAATGCTTTCCATATACATCCATGTTTAAGCAAATTTTAGAAATTCTTTTCCCACATGTCATCAAAATTCTGGCTATTGTGAATAGTGCTGCAATAAGCCTAGGGGTGCAGATGGCTTTTATCATGATGTTTTTGGTTTTCTTCAGTACATTACTAGCAGTGGAATTTCTGATTCATTTTGAATCTCAACTTCTAGGATTTATTTTTAGGAATATCTACATTATTTTTCAAAATTACTGATTCAGTAGACATTCTGACAGGTAGGGAATAAAACTTTCTTTTTCCCCTCATCTGCACCAGCAATAGTTGTTCTTGTTCTTTTGATGTGTTACAGTATCTCTGTGTTGTCAGATTACATTTTATTTTTGTTTTGTTTTGTTTTTGGCTCACACCCGGCAGTGCTCAGGGGTTACTCCTGGCTCCATGCTCAGAAATTGCTCCTGGCTGGCACGGGGACCACATGGGGCACCGGGATTCAAACCGATGACCTTTTGCACGAAAGGCAAACACCTATTTTATTTTTAATATCTTTATTTAAACACCTTGATTACAAATCTGATTGTAGTTGGGTTTCAGTCATGTAAAGAACACCCCCTTTCACCAGTGTAACATTCCCACCACCAATCCCAAATAAACCTCCTCTCCACCACACACCCACCAGTACTCTAGACAGGCTTTATACTTCCCTTATTCATTCACATTGTTATGATAGTTCTCAATGTAGTTATTTATATATCTGCACTCGCCACTCTTTGTGGTGAGCTTCATGTCGTGAACTGGACCTTCCAGCCCTCATCTCCTTTGTCTCTGAGAATTATTGCAAAAATATCTTTGATTGCTCTTAAAACCCATTGATGAGAGAGAGTAATCTGCTTCTACCTCTCTTCCTCTGACTTATTTCACTCATTATAATTAGTTCCATGTACATTCATGTATAGGAAAATTTCATTACTTTATCTCTCCTGACAGCTGCATAATATTCCACTGTGTATATGTACCACAGTTTCTTTAGACATTCATCTGTTGAAGGGCATCTTGGTTGTTTTCCTGGCTATTGTAAATAATGCTGCAATGAATATAGGTGTGAGAAAGGGATTTTTGAATTGTATTTTTGTGTTCCTGGAGTGTATCCCTAGGAGTGGTATAGCTGGGCCAAATGGGAGCTCAGTTTCCAGATTTTGGAGGAATCTTCATATTGCTTTCCATAAAGGTTGGACTAGATGGCATTCCCACCAACAGTGAATAAGATTTCCTTTCTCTCCACATCCCCAACAACACTGCTTGTTCTAATTTTTTGTGATGTGCACCAATCTCTGTAGTGTGAGATGATACCTCATAGTTGTTTTGATTTGCATCTTCCTGATGATTAGTGATGTGGAGCATTTTTTTCATGTGACTTTTGGCCATTTGTCTTTCTTCTTTGACAAAGTGCCTGTTCATTTCTTCTTCCCATTTTTGGATGGGATTAGATGTTTTACCTAAGTGTTGTTTTAAGGTTCCAGGTTTGATATCAAGGTCTTTAAGCCATTTGGGTTTTACCTTCATGCATGATATTAGCTTGGGGGTCTGAGTTCGCTTTTTTGCAAGTGGCTAACTAATTGTGCCAAAACCACTTATTGAAGAGGCTCTCCTTGCTCCATTTAGGATTTCTTTCTCCTTTATCAAAAACGAGGTGATTGAATGTCTGGGGAACATTCTCTTAGTACTCAAGCCTATTCCACTGATCTGAGGGTCTGTCTTTATTCCAATACCATGCTATTCTGATAACTATTGCTTTGTAATACAGCTTACATTTGGGGGAGGTAATGACTCCAGTATTCCTTTTTCCAAGGATTGCTCTAGCTATTCGTGGGTTTTTATTGTTCCAAATTAATATCAGAAGTGTTTGATCCACTCTTTGAAGATGTCATGGGTAACTTTAGAGGAATCACATTTAATCTGTACAATGCTTTGGGAATATTGCCATTTTAATGATGCTAATCCTGCCAATCCATGAACAGGGTATGTGTTTCCATTTGCGTTCCCTCTCTTATTTCTTGGAGCATGGTTTTATAGTTTTCTTTGTATAGGTCCTTCACTTCTTTAGTCATGTTGACTCCAATATATTTGAGTTTATGTGGCAATAATATGAATGGGGTTGCTTTTATTAATATCCTTGAGTCGTTTTTGCTCTCCATTACATGGTGGTTTGTTTTTTCTTTCTTTCTTTCTTTCTCTCTTCTCTCTCTCTTTCTTTCTTTCTTTCTTTCTTTCTTTCTTTCTTTCTTTCTTTCTTTCTTTCTTTCTTTCTTTCTTTCTTTCTTTCTTTCTTTCTTTCTTTCTTTCTTTCTTTCTTTCTTTCTTTCTTTCTTTCTTCCTTCCTTCCTTCCTTCCTTCCTTTCTTTCTTCTTTTTTTTTTGTTTTTGGTTTTTTTCTCAGGGATTACTCTTGGCTCTATGCTCAGAAATCGCCCCTGGCAGGCTCGGGGACCATATGTGATGCTGGGATTCGAACCACCGTCCTTCTGCATGAAAGGCAAATGCCTCACCTCCATGCTATCTCTCCGGTCTCCATTTCATGGTTTCTTTGATATCCTTGAATATTCTCTCTAGAGTCCGTCTCAGAAAGTCTATATAGATTACAATTATATTTGGGTCTTCTGAACTACTATCTTTATTCACTAAGCATGGTGGGGTTTTGTGTTGTTTTTCTCTTCTCACCTTTGATCAATGGTAGTCTTTTTAATTGTGTTTTGGTGTGACTCATTAGCTAGAAGAAATGCAGTGTCTGAGCAAATAAATAAATGAATAAATAAATAACCTCTTCTTAGTACAAAATGACCTGGCTTGCATACGACTCTTCTGAGTCACAGAAAGAATCCCAATTCTATTCTATCTATCAGCCTCAATTTTTTGTGATTATTTAGTTGGTTGGGGAACAGCTAGGGTTGCACAAGATCACTCACCTTGTCTCAGTGACTATCCTCCTTTCTGGGTACTTATCTTGGGTGAACATGGCTTTTCTGAGTCACAAAGATGATACTGCCTGTCTGTCTGCTTCAGTTTCTTTTACTTTGTGGCTTGGTGGTAAGTTCTTATTCTATCATATTTTATTTTGTAACTTCTCATTAATTTTGAAAACTCTCCTTTAATTTTTATCTTCAATAAACTATAATTATTCTAATCGTGATGATAATTATTTTGATTATTTGGGGGGCATATCCACATATACTCAGGGTTTATTCATTGTTCTGTGCCCTGGTGGAACAGTTGATCATCTGTTATTATATAGTAAACATCAAACACTAAAGAGTAAACTTAACTAATAAACCAGAGTTTGGAATTATTAAGATAAGCAAAGAAGATTTAGCCCTATAGCATTAATGTTCAATGATTTCTTGTATTACATATAAGAATATATCCTAAAGACAGAGCAGTTCACAGAAAAATCAACTGATTTTTACTATTATATTTTAAGATAGTACTCTATTACTACTTTTAATTTTTATTTTGCTTATATGATATTATATTAATTTGTAGGAGGAAAATTTTCAGTATAACCAAAAATGGGTAAAGATAAAATATTGATGAGGTCATACAGAATGTTCTGGATTCTGTATGACTACATATACATGATAACTAGAAATATTAATGTAAACTTAATTTAAAGATAAAAAGAAAATTTATTTTGCCTATATTAACTAAAAGATGTAGAAAAATGACCTAACTACAATGAACATTTAGAAAGCACAAATCACGGTATTTAAAATAACATATCACTGAGCATAATAGTCTAGTTTTAGAAATAAATAAAAACCATTCTATACAGGAAATTTCAAAGTATATGACTAGAAAAACCTACCATACTAGAAAATAAAAGATCATCTAAACAATTAGAGTATTGTCCAACTGGTTCTATGCTCAGGAATCGCTCCTGGGAGGCTCTGGAGAGCATATAGAAAGCTGGGGAGCAAACCTCAGTTGACCACATGCAAGGCAAAAGTCCTACTATTGTGCTACCGCTCCCCCCCACCCCTTTCCCACTGCATTTTTCTGAAGTAAATTGCTTTTGATTTTGTTCTTTTGGGGAATACACAACTGACAGTTCTCAGGGATTACTTCTAACTCTGTATAGGAATTACTTCAGGCAAGTGTAGAAGACAATGTGTGGCACAAGGGATCTAATATCTTGGGATGATCATTTGAAAAGCGAACACCCTATTCTCTGTACTATTTGTAACACATGAATCAATATATTTAATTGATCGTTTATAGACTACTTAAGATTTTTATACACATTATCTAAAAATCAATAATTAATAGCTTTTAATAGAGATGTTTTATTTCTTTTTCATTTCTAATTACCCTGTTAAAAACAAAGTTTCATAGAAATGGTAAAACTGAAAATTTTTGTTCTAGCAGAAAAGCTTCAGTTTATCTCTACAAATTATTATCTTATTAATTTACTTTTCAGATTGAAGACTACCTGTTTCTTCCTACATTGTTTTAAATATATCATTGTTTTTGTAGTTTGTCATTTTTTGTATCGATGGATATAATCAAATATATTATGTGTAATTATGATATATAGTTCTATGTTATAAAAGTTACTACACATTTCTCATATTTATTTTTATTTATACTTATATATCTTAAAGAAGTTAAACATTAACAGTTTAATATTATTATTTCAAATTTTGTCACTGCTCTTTTTTGTAAAATATTTCTGGTTCCTGAGATATTTTTGGAGTTTTGTCTTTTTCATTTTTTTGTTTGTGTTTTTCTTTTGCTGTTGTTTTGTTTTGGCTCACCCCTGGATCTGTGTTCAGAGATCTCACCTGGCAGTGCTTAGAGAATCATAATGGGTGAAGTATTGAACCCAGGTTGACCACATGCAAATATAGTATCTAAACGGTTTGTTATCTCTCCTGCTCAATCAGGTTTATATTTTATAAATTTAAATTATAATCTAATGCAACTAGCTTACTTTAATGTAATGTTGATTTCCACTTCATCCTTTATAAATATATTGTGAAATGTATTACATATTTATATAATACAGATCCAAGAGTTTAGCCATATATGTAGCAGTTATGCAATTGCTCTTTAAAATTAGCTATGAAGGGGAGGAGTTATACTCTTTAGCAATACTTAGAAAAAACAGTGGTTTTAGATGAATATTTTCCTGATTTCTCTATTAAGTTGTCTACTGCTGCTCATATTATACTTGTCCTCAGGTTCTATTATTTGACTGTTGATTGTCCTTATATTTTATTCATGTTCTGGAACATATATACTGCTGCAGGTCTCATCCATTAAAACCTGTTTCTGTGTCTATCAGTGAGCTCTTTGCTTTATCTTCACAATGATCTTTATAACTGTGTTTTCCAAATACTCTCTGACAAATTAATGTAAACCTCAGCTCTTATGGGACTATTGACACTTCTATATAGCTTACTACCAAAATTATTCATTATTCTTGTTGTTTTATACTTTATACAGTTTCAAATAAATTAGGCTCATTTGAGGAGAGCTTAGATGTGCTTCAAAATTATGACCTACCTTTTCTTGAGAAAACCTCTGCTCTGCAGTGGATATGGGGACAAATCATTATAGTATATAGTATATAGTAAATTCACTGAATGTTTTGAACAGATTATTGAACAGATTATGGTCAACATGACTTTAAGTAAACCAACTGAACAGATATACTTATACATATTAAAATAAATTGATTAATATATTATACTTATTATAATGTGCTTATTTATATAAAAGTAATAATTCTCTATCATCTATTTCAGGTTACAAAACAAATTTCTAATGACTGAGAATCTTATATTTTCATGATTTGTCTTGAATTCATAAGCTGAATTTTATGAGCAACTAGGATATGGGTGTATGGAGAACTAGCATTGTCATGTTGCACAACAGGTTACCAGAGGAGACTAGTATATGAAAGGAATCACCAAAATTTTGGCTATACTTAGGTGAAGTTAGCCTTGTAAATTTAAGACTTGAATTGGATAGAAAAATAACAGAAGCATAGCTCTCTTGCAAAAGACAAACACGATCTGTTGACACATTTCTGAAAGGAAAGTGAGGTATTTTATTACATACACTCCATACAGTGAAAATTATGTCAAATTCGAATTCATTTCAATTAAAGGAGGTAATGGTTAAAGATCTTTGGCATAAAACCAAAGATACAGTAGGTTATCTTGAATAAGTACATCTTCCTTGTTTACATAGTCCTAGCACAATTTAATGAGATTTTAATGATTATATGTCTTTAAATCTAAAGACACCCCCATCCCCCCTCACCACCAATATTTGACTAAACAGAATTCATAGAATTTTCAGCTGCTATTTCAGAGATGGAAAAATCATTTTCTGTGCTCACTTTTTTGATTTTATGCTATTTTGTTTTTTAGGTTTGATTGGTGTGTAAATCTATTTTAACTTATTTAAAATTCTAAGTAAGGTAACATGATTTTAATAGAATAGATATTTTGCTTTAGGTGTAAAGTGACTTCATCTTCACCTATAATAAAGTGCCAAGGACTCTACAAGTCTCCTTTCAGTGTACCTCTTCCTTCCCACAAAGCACTCTCTCCCTGTTTCTGGTAAGGCCAATTCTCCAGTCAATGATGAAAGATAAGTTATCATTAGGCAATGTCTATTTCTTTGTTTGTCTGTTTGTTTGTTTTTTCTCTGCCATGTATGGGTGGAATCATCTCATGTTTTCATTTCACCTCTATTTTGTATTTTCCTCTATTTTGCTATCCATGTTGCAGCAAAAAGTAAGATTTCATCTTTTCTTACACCCAGGTAGTCTTGGCTCATAGTTTTTCAGTTCTGCAGTCTGACTGGTTATGTGAAGGCCAATTGTGGTCAATCTGTACAGTTCCTGACCATTTTGATCACATGTAACTTGGACTTAATGCGATATGGAGATTTGCAAATGTTAGTTGGGTGTTTTTGTTCTTTTTTTTTTAACCACATTTCCCAATATTGTGAACTTGCTTATCTTCCTGTGCACATCTGATCTAGGGAGATATAGTCCACTCTGAAAGGTTTGGAAAAATTATGATCAGGGTTGCACTTTTCTTCACCCCCAGATACCTGATTTAAGCTTTGCCCAATGATTCTATCTTGTCAGCCTGGGACATAAGAGCAACAATAGCAGAATCTGCCCACAACTGCAGACTAAGGAAACAATGCAATGTCTATACCAGAAAGTGGCAGTCCTTGTTTTTCCCTATGACATAAAGATGAATCTCTGAAAAACCTTTGCTCTCTGAACTCTATCATAAGGTAAAGTCTAGTGCTCCTATTCTGGAAAGCTTTTCTTAGTTCTGAGCTATCTGCTACTTTAGAACTATTTGGCAGGGACTGACCTCTGAATAACTGCTTTAATCCACAACCAGAGATAAAGGCACACTATGCTGGTTCTCACAGCCCATATTGTCCCCACTTGGAGAATTCAGGCACAAAAACTGCACCTCTGAATAGCCTCTGTACTCTGCAAAGCTGGCATTTGTGTAGAATTTTTAGTTTTGCATTAGGTTAGTCACTGTTCTCTCCCTCCTCTCTTTCTCCCTTCTCTTTGCTCTGGGGGAGTATTTCTTTGCTTTGAATTCAAATGTAGTCCTATATCCTAAAACTTATTTGATATATGTCCTATGTCCTAAAACGGTAAATCTCCTTCAGATGGTGGCTGCATTTTTGTAGAGTTTTTCAGAGAAGTCTTTTGAATTCTGTTTTTAATTCATTTTCTTTGTTGTTGATATAATTTAAATGGAGTTTTTTAGACAAAAATGTCCACGGCTAATGCATTATGTACTAAGGGTATCTATTATCTTAGCAAAACTCCAAAAATTCATCAGCAAACTATAAGGCTGGTTGTTTTATTTCTAAACAATTCCCACTTCTTTGTGTTCAAAATCATCAGTTTATTATTTTCCATAGCATCCAATATTTTCCTTTATCAGCTTGTTTTTTATTTTCTAATATTTTAGTCTAGTTAGATTTTTCTTTCATATATACATATATAAAAAGATCTATCATTTATCAATCTAAAATTTCTTTTCTCTGAAAAAGGTACTATCTTTTAACTTGTTTTATTATACATTAATATATAATAATATAAGATACATAGCTAAAGTTCTATATACATGAAATAATAGAATTTATAAATTCTATGCTAAATATATAGATAAAATTATTCATTATATCTGTCAACATATCGTATGCATATAATTTTATTGTGTTTGCTATTGAAAATCTATTCTCCATTCTTAAGCATAACTTATTTTTTTACTCTATTTACCTTCTATACTATTCTCTTTTAGTCAAAATTATTTTGTTCATAAAGCTAAATTTTTTTTCCTTGTTTTTCTTGCTTGTCTGTTTAGTATCAATGTCTTTCCTATATAATACATCATTGAGTTTTTGATTTGGAGCTCAACACGGTAGTTCCCTCCTGAGTAATGTCACTTCACTTATGGAAATCAAGCCAATATGACCATGCTGAGATTTATTTAGAAACATCCATATTCCAGCATTAGAGCATATAATTTACTTGGGAGAAAAAGTGAGTAGTATAAATTGTTACGATGAGGATTGAGAGATGAGCAAAAGAGCAGCTGGAATCTAAAATGATGAATTTCTCCTGTGATGTCAATTCACTGGAGATAAAGGAGTGTTGTTCAGCTGACAGGATCTCTGATAGAAGATTAAATAATATGAATTCTTTGTATTTTCAAAGAAAAAACAGTTTATAGTTATACACCATGGGTTGTGATTCAGTGGATATATTAAGAGATATATATTTATCATAAGCAGCTTTAATACTGTTATATTTTCCATAGAGGAGTCAGTGCTTTCCTCTGCCACCTAGATAGATGGTGGGAGATGCTTTTGAAACCATTATGTTCCCTTGTGTTGTTTCAGAATAATTTAATTTTGTTCTTAACCCTGAAATGTTACTTTTTGTTTACCTGTAAGATCCAAACTCTAAATTCTAAACTCTAGTTTTTGCATTTTGAAATGAATGCCTAAGGTATTATTCAGCTAGGTCTTTCCATTTTTAGTAAGTCTGAATTTTAGCAGTTTCAGCTTCGTGAGAATTCTGATAGTTACATTCAGGATTTAAGTGCACAACATCTGCTCTATTTTAAATTGAAATGAACTTTTCTCTGCTTATGCATAAGCCAAAAGCACAGGAAAACCAAATACATGATTTTATAACCATTCTGGCATTGCTTGCTGCCATGTTGCACAGTTTTCGGTTCAAACTCAGCTCATGATTTCTTAACATACTATGCAGCTGTTCACTCCTTAAGTTCAATTTCCTGAGTCTGGAGAGATAACACAGGTATGGAGACACTTGATTTGCACTTGGCCAATACAGGTTCAACCCTAGCACTGTTTATGATTTTGTGAGCATCACCAGGAGAGATTTTTAAACACAAAGTTAGGAGTATAGCTGAACACCTTATAGACCATCTTATAAACACCCTTTGATTAAAAAAAAATAGTTCACTTTTTTTTTCTGTTTTAGCCTAGAAAATTTACACAAGCAAAATTGTAAAGAACTTGAGGCTCAATTTGTGTTTTCTCTTCTCTGAAAGATGATAGTACTGTGGTACTTAATATTCAGTGGCTCAGACTGTAGACTGCTATATTTTTCTGGTTTTTATTGCTTATAATAATCACGTATCTCTAAAACCAATTACTACACTTTTGTGAGATAAAGAAGCCTCAAAAATTATATATTTTAATATTATACTCATGTATTAGATTAGTAACCTAATCTGATAAACACTAAGTCAATACATTTTGCTTTTTTTAAGACAAATGAAGCAATAACACTTTCATTAATGGGTTAGTATAAAAATTGTTACTGTCCTAAAATATCTGTTACATATAATGGTAGAATTTTAGGTATTTATAAGAAAATAACAGGATATAAAAATATTTCATGTTGGTATTAAAAATATAAAACATAAAAAGTTGCAAGCCTGTGTTTGATCATATATTCCCTTTATTAGTTCTTGACATATAGTTACTTAGTTTCCTCGTAAGTGTCACAGGAGCTAATGAGTGAAAGACTAAACCATTTGTAAAATTCTAGATCTGTGCCCAGTACACACTATGATATCAATCATTTATAGCTATTATTGTAGTTATATATATTTGTTTTATCTTTTGAACCATATACAATTCTTCAGGATCTATACTTAGAGTTCTCTTTTGGAGATACTCAGGGGATTACATGGTGATTAACCTTAAACCCTGGTTGGCCCTGAGCAAGAAGCACCATACCTAATAGACCATTGCTCTGAGCTCATTATAATTATGATTTCTAACTTATATCATAAAATGTAACTGAGAATTTCATCTAAAATCTCTCTATTCATTTCATTTTTTAAATCTTAATAGTGGCATATCTAAAACCAAGTTTCAGAGAAAAAAAAAAGTACTGTTGGTAATATGTCACATACCCAAGGAATATAAATTCCGCTGTTACTAGTGGTAGAGGTCCCACAACATATGGACTGCATATGGGCTCTAGTTTGCATATTGTCAGGGAGGCCTCAATCGATTAATTTGAATTATGTGGAGCTCAAATTTGAATAAATGTTCTGGTTTCCCCAAACTGACAGAGAAAGTGTTAGGAGACTTCCTCACACTTCCCGAAGAAGAAATAAATTTCAAAATCCTTGAGACTGCACAAATTGCTGTTTGGAATTCCTTCTCACATCAATGTATACTATAATTTACTATCCAATTTTCTCCTTATAAATAAGCAGTTATGTCAAAATTGTAATAGCAGAACTATGGCCATTCTTGAATTTTCTCTTCCGCTATCTTCTTAACTCCAAAATGCCAGTTTATTACTATTGACTCTACTTTCAGATATACTCTAAATCAACTTATGATTTCCTAATGCACCATCTTACCCAGACTATTTTATTATACCATGGTGATCCTTAAAAATTCTCTCTCAATTTGTAATTAACACAGCAGAAAAAATTTAGATAAGTTATATCAAAGTATACATACTATGATTTAAAAATCTCCAATTGTCTTTGAGTTTTCTTTCTTTCTTCTTCTTCTTTTTTTTTTTTTTTTTTTGGCTACACCTGTTGACACTCAGGGGTTACTCCCGTCTGTGCACTCGGAAATCGCTCCTGACTTGTGGGACCATATGGGATGCCAAGGGATAGAATCACGCACAGTCAGTCCTAGGCTAGCACTGGCAAGGCAGATTCCTTATCCCACTATGCCACCACTTTGGCCCCCATATTTGAGTTTTCTTTAGAACAAAGTTTCTAGCCAAAATCCCAGTCCTTAAATCTTGCTCTTCTCTCCCTTGAATATTGTTTCTCATTAAGCTCCTTCTCATTCATATTCCTTCAGTTGTATCAAACTCTATGTGATTCTTTGTCTCAATCAAGTACAATAAATACATTCTTCTTTACAGTTTTATACTCCCACTTCGTGGAATACTATTACCACAGACTTAGCCTTATTTTTTTCAAAAAATGTGTTGTTATGATGTATATTTTGAAGGTACTAAAATTCTTATTTTTTATTAATTTTTATTTTAAATTATGAGAACAAAGATTCAAAGAAAGAGGACAAGATAAAGTTACAGTGTAAAGCAATCATCCATAAAAAGAATTCTCAGTAGTTCCATTGCTGATATCTTAACTTTGAACCTTCAGCCAAAGAACATTAAGAAAAATAAAACAGGGGCTGGCGAGGTGGCACTAGAGGTAAGGTGTCTGCTTTGCAAGCACTAGCCAAGGAAGGATAGCGGTTCAATCACCTGGTGTCCCATATGGTCCCCCCAAGCCTGGGGCAATTTCTGAGTGCTTAGTTAGGAGTAACCCCTGAGCATCAAATGGGTGTGGCCCGATAAACCAAAAAAAAAAAAAAAGAAAGCAGAACCCTTGTACAATTACTCTGTCCCTCAAGTCCCCAGATTGTAGTACATAATATTTTTTAGCAGCATACAAAGCAATCTAAAGAAATAAAGCTTATGTAACTCCTTAAACATTGAAGGCAAAGTACTTTTTTATATTTACATGCACAAGCATATTAGTTTAAGTTAATCTCAAAAGTTTAAGTGGGTTGTTTTTCTTAAAGATTAGAGTCAAAGGAACACAGTAAAATGGTGTTAGAGTGGCAATTATTGTTTGCATAGGCCCACCAAAATATGAGGAGCATGGAAAGGAAAAGCTTTGGCCTAAATACAAGGAGATCCTAATCCTGAAGTTTCCTGGCATAAAATAAGACCAACTCTAGTCTCCAGGCAAACTAGTTTGTCCAAATCCAGGTCATTGTCTGTAGTGCCAATACACTTTTATTTTCCACACAGTCTCTGTTGTTGGTATCATATTTCTGTATTAAAGATCCTGGAATCTGCATATCCTATATTGCAATCAGGATGGTGCAGAGTGTCCTTTTGTTTCACCTCACAATAAAATTCTTATTTTGAATACAATATTAAATTTGACAATATTAAGATGGGAAAAGTTCAATATGAGCCTATGTCTTTAGACTAGAATCCTAATGACTGGAATTACTGTTCAAACATCATTCCTCACAGAGCTCTCTGGTCTTTACTGCTGTGAAAACTAAGCAGAAGTCAGCAGTCTAGCACTTTTTATGGGCCCTTACTTCATACTATATTGATACCTTCTTTTGAGATTCTACTTCAAGGCTTTGAGGAAAAATACTATTTCCTATTATCTACCCTGTGTAATGTATTTTAATATAACAAAAATTATAGAATTAAAACACTAGTTTAGTGACATTACCTTGATATTATCAAAATACTTTTAGTTTCATAAATGGCATCTTTCTTACAAAAATTACCACAGATTGCCTTAAAACAACAAAATACAGGAGCCAGAGAGATAGGACAGTGGGAAGAATATTGATCATAAAGATAACTAATTTGTGTTTGATCCCCAGAATCCCAATTTCCTCCTTGAGCACTGCCAGGAATAATTTCTAAACATTACTAGGTATGGTCCATAAATCAAAATAAACAAATAAGACCGACATAAGTTACACTTTGTATGTCATAAGTCTATCAAATTTTTTTTGTGTGGTTTTTGGGTCACACCCGGCAGTGCTCAGGGGTTACTCCTGTCTCCATGCTCAGAAATTGCTCCTGGCAGGCACGGGGGATCATATGGGGCACCGGGATTCGAACCGATGACCTTTTGCATGAAAGGTAATCGCCTTACCTCCATGCTATCTCCTGGGCCCCAAGTTTATCAAATTTATTATTGAAATTGGCAACATGATTTTTTTGAATTGTCTAAATGAGAATAAAAAAATTACATACTTTCATAAATTTTGTTTTATTCCAATAAGAACTTTAATCCTTGTCAACTATGTCTATATTTATTTTGCAAAAATGTGGGGTGGGAACGTTATATGAAGCTACTAAAATCATGCCAATATCACTTTAAATTATTTATTAGTAAATTGTCTTAGGTCTAGCTCTATGATTTTTGGGTTAAGCGTATATATAAATTAAAACTGAATAGTCTGGGATGACTATTTCTTCATGATAATTTATTGAACATCTTTCTGTCCTTAGAGAAAAGTTAGCACATTAGCTACTATTTATTTGTGTATTATAATCATTGCACTTGAAAAAATTTACTACAGTGCTATGAAGTATGGAATTACGAAATTTTAATCTCTAATTCATTATGTTCTGCTTAGTTCACTCATCAATTGTGTTTGTTCCTCATCTGTCAAGTGTATCATATTAGCTTTTTCTAGTAGCTTAGAAACTCACATTTTCTTGAAGATGATAGCAATTCATGTGGTATAGAGTTCCAACTCTTAATTACCCATGTGCATAACAGTTCTAAGGATGGGCACTTAATATTTCTTTTTTTAATTTTTTCTTTATTTAAACATTTTGATTACATATATAATTGTGATTAGGTTTCGGTCATGTAAAGAACACCCCCTTCACCAGTGCAACATCCCCACCACCAATGTCCCAAGTCTCCCTCCCCCCACCCCATCCACACCTGTACTCCAGACAGGCTTTCCAGTTCTCTCATTCATTCACGTGATTATGGTAGTTTTCTGTGTAGATATTTCTATAACTGCACTCATCACTCTTTGTGGTGAGCTTCATGAAGTGAGCTGGAAGTTCCAGCCCACCTCTCATTGTCTCTGATGATTGTTGAAAGAATGACTTTTATTTTCTTTAAAACCCATAGATGAGTGAGACTATTCTGCGTCTCTCTCTCTCCCTCTGACTTATTTCACTCAGCATGGTCAGTATATCCATGTATAGGAAAACTTCATGACTTCATCCCTCCTGAGGGCTGCATAATATTCCATTGTGTATATGTACCACAGTTTCTTTAGCCATTTGTCTGTTGAAGGGTATCTTGGTTGTTTCCAGAGCCTGGCTATTGTGAATAGTGCTGCAATAAATATAGGTGTGAGGAAGGGGTTTTTGTATTGAATTTTTGTGTTCTTAGGGTATATCCCTAGGAGTGGAATAGCTGGATCAAGTGGGAGCTCAATTTTTAGATTTTGGAGGAATCTCCATATCGCTTTCCATAGAGGTTGGACTAGACAGCATTCCCACCAGCAGTGGATAAGAGATTCTTTCTCTCCACAAACCCGTCAGCACTGATTATTCTCACTCTTTATGATGTGTGCCAATCTCTGTGGTGTGAGGTGGTATCTCATCATTGTTTTGATTTGCATCTCCCTGATGATTAGTGACGAGGAGCATTTTTTCATGTACCATTTGGCCATTTGTATTTCTTTTTTATCAAAGTGTCTGTTCATGTCTCCCCATTTTTTGATGGAGTTAGATGCTTTTTTCTTGTAAAATTCTGTCAGTGCCCTGTATAATTTGGATATTAGCCCCTTATCTGATGGGTATTGGGTGAATAGTTTCTCCCACTCGGTGTGTGACTCTTGTATCCTGGGCATTATTTCTTTTGAGGTTCAGAAGCTTCTCAGTTCAAATTCTTACAGATGTCAATTGGTGGTCAAAACTCATCTTCTCATTGTAGAAATGGCACAGAGAGTCTCTGGAGGGTTTGTTAATTCATACATCTAGCATTTTCAAGAAATGAAACCATCTGAGACTATCTGTTGTCGTGGATTAACTTTTGGGGTCCAGATGCATTAGAAGACTTATTTAAGTCCTCTTGAGGCGAGTGTATAAACAGCAGTGAAATATAAAGAAATGAGCACACACAAATGTGTGTGGAGAATAGGATTCTAAATAATTTCCAAACTAGGAGGTTTTTATATAAGGTATATTGCCAGTCACAAGTATAAAAAGAATGCTCACATTTTGTTTCTTGGCAAAGTACAACAAAAACTTATCGGTGTCCATTGTTTCGTCTTTAAAACAGTGCACATGGCTCTAGGTGGTTTGTAACCGTAGAATATTATACAGTTCAGTTAGGAGACCAGAGGATAAAAGGAAGGTAAGTTTTAACATCTATAAGTAGTTCCTTGCTGTCCAAGTCCTGGGTGTTATACTGAAGTAAATTAAGAGATTAGCAAGAAACCAGGTTTCCTTATCAAATTTCCTTTACATAAAGGAACAGTTTTTTAGACCAAGGAGTTTATAATAAATGACTAACTTCTTAAGATCAGGTTTTGAAAAGGGCAAAACTTATATGAAAGGGGTACATAATCTACACCTAGTAAAATTTAAAAACGCATTGCTATTCTGACCAAACCTTTTTGGAGTGTAGATTAGTTAGCAGGTATTCAAAGTGTCTAGGGGAAGTCTCTGAAGCAAAGCAATCTTTTCTGCTACAAAGTGCTATGGCATTCAAAAAAAAGGAGAAAAAATATTGTTTTTGATGCTAAATTTTCCAGGTAAAGAGAAATTTAATCAAAGCTATATCTTGCCTGTAAATATGCACAGCAGAAAAGAGAATAATTTTAGACCAAATAATATGAAGGAAATATAATGTCAGTACCATAACATGAATCTTAAAAATATCTCTATGGAATTTCTCCATCTCTCCACTCCATGTTTCCAGAGTGGACATTTTGGTGAAATTCCCTTGGGGGCATACAAAGAGCCATCCATGCCAAGAATGACTTCTCATAGGCCTTCTGTCCATTCCCCTAATAGAAATATAGTAATTCCTATCAATGGAAAAGACAATATGTGGATAGAACCCATATCAGGCATGTTCAAGGCAAATGCTCTACCTACTGCTACTATATTCTAGTCCAACATTTTCATTTTTTTGACTCTTACCACCCCATAATACTGGGGTTGCTTTATTTTTTCTTTTCTTTTCTTTTCTTTTCTTTTTGTTTTTGGCCACACCGGTGACACTCAGGTTACTCCAGACTATTTGCTCAGAAATCGCTCCTGCTTGGGGGACCATATGAGACATTGGGGTATTGAACCACAGTCCATCCTAGAACAATGCATGCAAGGCAGATGCTTCACAGCCTGTGCCACCACTCTGGGCCCTGCTTTTATTTTTTTTATTTTTCTTATTATTAAAATAATTTTGCTACTTTACAAGCAATTTAAAATTTGTTCGCTTCTTCAAAACTTATTATGGTTCTAAAATAATTTCAAATTCTTTCAGATGTAACTCAAGTATTCAATAAAAATATGATTTTCTGCTTATTTTCTCAAGAGCAGCTTCAAGTTACATAACACTTCACATAAGGATAACTATATATCAAGTATACTTGGGAATAATTGCTCTGTATTTAGCTTAAAGGTCAACATTACTTCCCTTAAAACCTTGAACATCTCCTCCAATTCAGATAAGAATAATTATGCTCTGAATAAGCTTGTGTCCTTGGATTATTTTTTCTTTGAAAGCATGCTCTTTGTGCAAAAAAGCAAAACTAGAATTCGTGGCAGTAAATGACCAACCTAATTTTATTCAGCAAGTTACTGACAGAGCTAAAATATGTTTCAAGAAAACCAACTCCTTGTTTAGGTTTATTCTACCACTTTCTATTTCTCAAATGGCAAACCACAAAATAAATCACAATGCCTCACTTATTAATAATTTAAGATCGAAAGCAAAAATATTCAGAGTTAATGTATAACATAGGAAGGTATTGGTGACAAAAACCTTTTGCCCTTAACATGTAATGACTGCTTTTGTAAATGTAGTTTATTACATTATCAAAGCTCAGAAATTTCTAGGTTGTCATTGCAAATGTTAAAATTAATTAGCACTTCAATTAGAATTAGAAAATCAACTCATCCAGTATACAACACCCTTCACCAGTTGTTACTGTGTATGTTTGTTATAATTCAATGAATAATTTATTTCATTTTATAAATATTAAATTTTATAAGTATTATTAGACCAGTTCTCCCAATATGAGGAGTAAGGCTCATATTGGGAAATATAATGGGTGCAGGTAGACCCAAGAATAGATTAATCAGAAGCTGGTTGTGTTTGGGCTTGCTGAGATTGTTTCCACTCTTCTCTGGTTCACAAACATATTCCAATACAAAGGTCCAAATTTTTTTGATTCTAACTACTCTATGTTAAACAGTCTTTGTACTGAAACTTTGATTTCTATAGTTTGAGTTACATATTTAAATATTATATTCAGTTAGGTAAATATGAACATATTTATACAATAAGAATGCTCATATATACAATGAAGAAAATGGCAGAAAGACAACCAATCAAAAATTAACTCTCCAAATTTTTAAAAACACTTTTATTTAATTAAAGAATAGAGATTTACAAAGTTATTGATAGTTGAGTCTTAGACATATAATATTTCACTCCAATAACACCACCGGTGTCAAATCCCATCACCACATCACCACTACTCCATCACCTCTCACTTCCCAAACAACTTCCCTTATTTCCCAACTTGCCATCTTGTCAGGCATATTTAATTTAATGCATACAATATAGATATCATGTTTTCAATGATACTAAGCTTTTGCTTTGGATAATTGGCTGCACCACTCTCCTAATACAGAAATATGATTTACAAATGGTCCTATATTCTCCCAATACTTCCCTTTCTCAACTTCTTTCAACCATACTTGATTTCTTTTATTCTCTAGAATATGGAATCAAGGGTGGTTTAGAATCTCCCCCCTTACTACATTACATTTTCTAAAACAACTATTTTATATATTGTAGATAAGTGAGATCACCCCTGAGTTTCTCCTTTATTTTTTGACTTACTTTATTCAACGTATTTTTCACTTCCAACCAGGTTGCAGCACATAGCAAGATTTTCTTTTTCTCACTGCTGCATAATATTCCATTGTCTGTCTGTCTGTCTGTCTATCTATCTATCATCATTTATCTATCATATATCTATCTATGTATCTATCTATCTATCATCATCTATCTATGATAGTAAATCTTAATCCACTCATTTTTTGGACATATAGGTTGATTTTATATCTTAGCTATTGTATTTATTGCAGCAATAAAAATTGCTGTGCTCTGTGGACAGGTTATCTTAGAGTGAAATTGTTGGGTCATGTGGTAGCTTAATCCTAAATTAACTGAGGAATCTCCATACATTTTTCTACAGGGATTTAACCAGATACTATCTCAATCAGTAGTGGATGAAAATTCCTTTACAGTCATACCTGCCAACAGGTAAGATTGTTCCTATGATTTTTGATATATGTCATTCTTACTGGTGTGTGACATGGCATACATAAACTTTTAGGGGAACTCAATCCACAAGATGTATCCTCATATTTTCCTGGTGGAGAGAACTGAAATAACCCCCATGGGGTTCTTCAGAAGGCCCGCTGTGGACGCCGTTTTCCCCTGCGTGGATGGTTGAGGAATTTCTGAAGAGATGCTTGGCATTACAATTCCGGTCATTATTTGGCTATCACTCTTGTAAATCTTAGGCAAAACTGTGGCCTCTATGAAATAATTTGGCTCAGAAATTCCAGCACCAAAGATTACTAAGAGAACCCCTTTTCTGGATATATTTAGCCCTAAAAGCTAAGACAATTTTTTTCTGCTTTTCCAATATGTCCTTGTAGCTGCAGTCTCTGAGTATGAAGGGCGAATGCAGATCCTGGGCTATTTACTCTTTTTTTTTGGTTTTTGGGTCACACCCTGCAAGCTCAGGGGTTACTACTGGCTCTATGCTTATAAATCGCCCCTGGCAGGCACGGGGACCATTTGGGATACCGGGATTCTAACCACTGTCCTTCTGCATGGAAGGCAAACGCCTTACCTCCACGCTATCTGGCCGGCACTAGTGTTACCTTTTCTTTTGCAACTCAGAATTAACTTTGCTTTGTTATTGTAAACATCCTTCTCTGCACCTGTGACTTCTTACCCCTATAATAAAAAAAAAAAAAAAACCGTTTGGAAAATAAATTTGTCGCACTCCTTCCAGAAGATGTGTTGACATCACATACTCCGTATGTGGTTTCATTATATCATATTCAGCCGCTTGAGCCCCCGCTTTTCTCTCGTGAAGGATTTGCTCCCACTAGAGAAGCTGAGGCGCAAGACTCCTGCAGCAAGTGTTGGATGATAGCTCATTTTTTTTTTGTTTTTTTTTTTTTTGTGTTTTTTTTTTTTGGGGTCACACCCGGCGGTG
>PVKC010009324.1:0-27075 GCA_004027635.1 Crocidura indochinensis
GTTTTTGGGTCACACCCGGCAGTGCTCAGGGGTTACTCCTGGCTCCATGCTCAGAAATTGCTCCTGACAGGCACAGGGGACCATATGGGGCACTGGGATTCAAACCGATGACCTTTTGCATGAAAGGCAAACACCTTACCTCTAAGCTATCTCCCGGGCCCCAGCTGAATTGATTTTTATAGGGGAAAAACTCAGCAGTTCTGAGACCACTTCTAGCAATACTGGACTGGAACACCAGTGTTGGGGGCCACCAAAATCATACCTAGCAGTACTGTGGAGGGTGAATGAGGTACTGGGAATGAAGTCTGGCAAGAGCTTCATCCTTTGAGCCAATCTCTCTGATTCTTATCAATCCATAAATAGAAGAAAACAGCTCACAGAGGGACGGCCCCACTCACACTGTTTCCCAAATTGCAAGGTTATCTATGCCTGGTGCTTGCTACAGTGTTTTAGGGAGGCCACACCTGGCAGTGCTCAGAGGACAGCACTTGGCAGTGTGCAGGGAACCATATGCAATGCCAGGGACTGAACCAGAGTTCTTGACACAGTCATATGCTAGGCAAGTGCTTTAACATTTGTACCATCTCTCTGGCCCACTGCTATAGCTTTATCTGACTCATCAATATCATCTCCCTGGCGTCACAATCATCCTTCGATGAAAGCAATTATGCTTTCACAGATTAAAAGAAAAACCTGAGGTCTTAGAGAAATTGTGTAGAAGGTAAGAGGTGCTGACGGGCCGCAGGAAGGCTCCCACACAGCCTGGGGTGTGGGAGGAATGACAGGGCAGACAGTCCTCAAACCTAGGGATGGGTTATGTGAAGGCAGCATGTGAGTGGGCATCTGAGGGCTGGCACTATCCTCTGACCTTGCTCTGAGCAGAAACACCCCGTCCCATCCACATAGGCTAAGCCCTGAATTTGACCACCGTTCCTGAGTTCCCTGAATCAGATTTCTCCCAATCTTAGGGTTTGAAGGTCAGTCTCAGGGCCCGGAGACAGTCCAGCCAAGAAACCTGGACTCTCTCCCTCTCTGGGCAGAGATGTCTGCTCAGGGGCGGCCTGAATCAGAGCCATGTCACCTGCTCCCCTACCTGCCTGTGGGGGGCAGCCTTACCCCACGCTCTTCTGCAGAGCTCAGTGGAGCAGGCTTGCTTTCGGGGATGGGGGAACTTGGGGTATAGGAGGAGGTGTGGGACTGGAATCTTTCCTTCCTTTCTGAACCCAACACAGTGATCCAGCAGTGTCATGGGCCTGGGCAGATATAGAGGCCTAAGGGATGCTCTGGATGGGGGTTCTGAGAGCTACCTAGAGAGTAGACACCACCCACACCCCAAAGCTCAAAGCTGTGGCCACATGTTTTTCTTTTCTGCAGAAGAGCAGAGAGGCCTGAACAGGGGCAGCTGAAGTGGTCACATATGTTCAAGTATGGCCTAGACCACCTCACCCCCACTTCCTAAGTTGATGGAGGTTCAGAGAAGCAGCAATGGTGGGGTCGGATGAGCTCACACCCTTACACCTCGGTACCCTACCACCCACATCTCCTCACTCTGCTCTGGAGCTGCTGGATGAAGGAGCTGTGAGGAAAGCACAGCTGAGACTGACCGAGCCCCCACTCTCTCTTTATGACTCACTTTATGACTCTGGAGACATGGAGACCCTCCATTCCTCACAGCTCTGCTCCAGACACAGCTTTGGAGACTCAGCGGGGCTCAAGATCATTGTTCCGGGGGCTGGGCTCCCGCGTCTCTTCTCTCAGTTGTAAAAGGGTGTGGTCACTTGCACTTCGTGGGGCTGTGAGCAGAGAGTGGTAACACATGGGAAGGAACGTGGGTGCTGTCACGATTTTCCTTTGAGCCTCACCCAGCCACTCCTCCTGGTCCCGTCATCAGGGAGCAGCTTGAGTCACTCACAGCATTCTCAGAAGTCCCCTAGAGTCCCTCCACTTGTGTGCGAGCACACAGGACTCAGAGGGGGAGTGTCTGACTTGTGAGGACCTCCAGCTCCTTTTCTAAAGGGGCTTTGAAGTTCTCTTTGTGTGTAACTATGCATGCATATGTGGGGTGTGTGCATGTATATGTGTGTGTGGTTGTATGTGGTATGGTGTGTGTATGAGTTTGTGGGAAGGACTGTGGAGCATGGTATGTTCCATTAATGTGTGTGCATACATGTGAGTGTCTCTATGTGTATATGTGTGTGCTTGCAGATATGTGTGTATCTCTTTGTGTCTCTTTTTGTGTGTGTTTAGTCCCCAAAACTCCATTTGCCTCCAGTCAGGGTTCTCCCCCAGCCTAGCTTGGGTTCTTAGGCCCCTCAGAAGAGGTTGCTTTTCCTCCATCTTGTCCAGGAGTGTCCCCCAGTTTGTGGGTTAGGAAGAGGAGCAGGACAGGGGTGTGTGGGGAGGGGACTGGGGGAGCCAGGGTGGTGTGTGCCTTCAGGGCCCAGTTCCAGCTGCATCCCAGGCTCTGCACACCCCTTCCTCTGTTTCCCCCGGAACTGAGGTGCTGTAGACTAGCCGGCCAGGTGGGAGTTTCAGGTGTGCACTGGAGTCCTCATGTGCATCACTCCCTTTAATTAGCACACACAGGTGGCTGCCTCAGGGGTAGGGCTTTCATCTGACAGGTGAGGCTTCTCCTGAGCTGGAAATTGACTGTAATTGACTGGATGATTTGCCTTTGATGGTGTCCACAGTGTCCCTAGGCTGTCTGTGTCCTAGTCTCCTGGGGGTGTGATGGGGGAGCTGCAATGGTCAGGCTGATGGGTTTTGCTGAGCCTGGAGGTAGAGTGAATGCTCCAGTGACTCATACAGCTCAGCTGTACAGAGTCATACTGGGACCTCTGAGGACCAGCTCTGTACCCAGGTCAGTCCAATCAACCCCTCTAATCTCCCGTTTCCCATCTGAACAAGGGCTAATGGTTTCCCAAGACACGGTTCTGCAGAGAGTAAAATGGATAATGGGTGGAAAGTGCTCAATGCAGTGCCCGGTGCTCAGTAAGTGCCATTAAGTTCCTGGGTAGCAACAGAGTGGCCGTCCTCCCACCTGCAGGGCCACCCCTCCTGAGGACACTCACACACCCTTCCCAGGACCAGGTGTGTTTCTCTAGCTTTCATAGATCTTCCACTATGTGCAGACCCTCTGCACCCTGGGGAGGAAGACCTTGCCTGTGTCCAGTCCTGTCCAGGCAGTGGAGAGGGCCAGCGAGGTATTCAGGAACTAGGAGGCCTGTGGAGGGGGTTTGTGGGATCATGGCATTTGTTCAATCATTTGGGGGGAAAAGTGGTAGGAGGGAAAAAACAGTAGTCAAGGCTTGAAGGTGGAGAGTCTACAACTCTGGGGCTTAGTACCGAAAGGACCCCATAGCTAAGGAAAGACCAAAGGCAAATACCACGTCCCTGGAGGCTATTCAGAAGAACTTCTGGGGAAAGGAGGAGAAGGTTATTGGGGACAGGGATGATGCAGAATCTGGGGGAGCCCCAGATGTGCTCCTTGATCAGGTGATTATGAGTAGAGGAAAGAAAAGTGAGTCCCCCTCTTTCCTGTGGCTGCAGCCTTGTGGGGAGGCAAGCCAGATGCCACTCACCCTGAGTGGCAATGGGGGAGCCTGGCCAGCAGAGCTGGGAGCCTAGTTTGAAGGACCTCCTCTTGGAGTCTGGAGGGCTCTTAATCACCCTATAAGAGGCTCCTTTGCACATTTCTCACCACCATGATTCTGGGGGGTGGGGAACAAGTGGAGAGACACTGGTACAGCTTAGGCCAATGCTCTAGTCCCTATTCCAGGAAACAGGTCTCACCCCTGACCAGAGCTGAGGAGAGTGGAGAATTGGAGGTACTAGATGTCAGGTATCACCAGGATAGACCACACTGTGCTTCCCAGCTGGGGCACACTGGTACATCTGGAAGAAGAATAAAGCAGGTCACTCACCATCTGCTGTCACTCACAGTTGAAACGAGACACAGACAGGCCCCAAGCCAGCCTGGCAAAGCAGGGGCTTCTCTTGGGCATATGCTGATGTAGGTGGTCTCTGGGACAAGGGTCAGCGAGACAGGAAGTCCTACCTGAGAGGAAGTAGATGGATGATGATATAAGGTTGTGACCTTGTGGGGTACAGGGCCTAGTTTTCATATCTATGCAACAGAATGCATAACACCTCCAGAACTGTGTAAGAATTAGATGCATTATGTGCAGTGGTGAGAACTGCATGCATTATGTGCATAGAGCTTAGCAAGTATTAGCCATCCTTAGTGTTTTTAAAATTTTGATCAGATAGCTACTGATCAAAAGTAATAAGGCCCTAGGATTCAGTTGTGGATATCAGAAACAGGTACAGTAGGTGGTAGGGTCAAGGGAGATGGCTCAGGGCTTTTGGAAACCCCTGAGCACTACTGGGTATGGCTCCAAACTCCCTCCCCTCATAGAGGGTCTAATGATGGCTCAGTAGTAAAGCACTTATCTTCTATCTGTGAGGTCTTGGATTCCATCCCAGCACCTAAAGACAGAAATAAAATCAGAGGAGGAGGTGGAAGGGTGGCACGAGAACCATGATTGGAGTTGGAATCAGTGCAGCATCACATCTGCTATGGTGTCACTATGGTGCTCAGATCTATACCTGAGTGTGTGACCATGCCTGGTGTGGGGCTCCCTCCTGCCCCTCAGGGTCCTCAATATACTTCCTACCCACCTTGGGTTCTGGTCTTGTGAAGATGCTCTTGCCTGCTCATCTGCAAGACTGTCACCTCTGCATAGGGTGACAAGTGGCCAGGCTAGAGGAGCAGGAACTTTATCTTTATCTTACCATGGACCTTTATCTTCCTTGAGAGGCTTGTGGAGGCAGTTCCCCCAGTGGCTCCCAAGGTCTGGACCCTAGTGATGGTGATGGTGGAACCTTCTTACAGACAGGGCAGTCTAGGAGAAGCACAGTGTGTGTGTGTGTGTGTGTGTGTGTGTGTGTGTGTGTTGGGGGTGCTGAAGGCAGGTGTGGGTGTGGGGAGAGAACACTCACGGGGAGGGGTACAGATGAGGGGCTGAGCTACATGGCAGGTGAGGCCTACCATGCCCCTGGGACCCTAGTCACGTGTTTGCATTCATGGATTCTAGGGAGGACACAAGTTGGAGGAGGGACCAGCCCTGCAGTGCCATATCTGGGGATTCAGACTTGTGCTTGGAGGTACAGAGGAAGGGGCAGGAGAAGGTTGGCTTTTCAGGGAAATAGGTTTTTGAGGCAGTAAGGCTGCTGGAATTTGGGGTGCAGTGGTCCTGGAAAGAGGCATATGGCTGCTCATCAAATCTTTTTGAGCTTAGTTGCCTGAGTGTTCCAGAGAAAAGTGTGTGTACCTAATCTCTTAAAAAAAGTCTGAGGCCGGGACTGGGTGGTTGCCCTGGAGGTAAGGTGCCTGCCTTGCCTGCGATAACCTAGGACAGACCGCAGTTCAATTCCCCAGTTCCCCATATGGTCCCCGTGCCTGCCAGGAGCGACTTCTGAGCAAATAGCCAGGAGTAACCCCTGAGTGTCACCGGGTGTGGCCCCCCCAAAAAAAAAGTCTGAAGCCGGAATGATAGTACTTTTACTTTGTAGGGCACTTTCTTTGCACACAGATCAACCTGGATTTGATCCTCAATATTCCATACAATCTTCCAAGTTTTGTCAGGAGAGTCATTCCTGAGAGCAGAGCCAAGAATAAGTTCTGAGCACTGCTAGGTATGACCCCAAAACCAAAACCAAAACCAAACCAAACCAAAACAACAACAACAACAACAACAACAAAACACCCAACCCCCCCCAACCAACCAACCAACCAAACAAACAAACCCAAAGAAACAAACAAATCCAACTCTCAAACCAAAAATTTTCTTTGTGTGCCCAGGGAACCTCGTGTTAGGACCCCTTTCCCCTCTACCCAAAAGTAACATGGGCCAAGAAAATTTGCTTCCTTGCTGTAGGAGTGTTTGCATGATCCGTTCAAAGTAGGTGCTCAAAACCCTTGTTTAAAGAAAGATGAAAGAACCAAACAAAACAACACCTCATTTGGTGAAGGGTTTTTTATCGTCGAGAACTTTCAGAGCAATCAAGTGTGAGGAAACCTTGTTATATCTCGAGGGTTTCCAGATGAACCCCCTCAATATCCCCAGAATGGAATCCCTAGCAGGCAGGTGGATGCTTGATCACTAAGAGCTTCTGGGTGAAGGGAGCTGCATGCTGGCCCACACAGAGGACTGATAGGAAACCCTTTGACAATGCTTCCTTATTCCTGGCTCCAAGTTGATTTCATGGACGTTTATCTTCCTTGAGAGGCCTGTGGAGGCAGTTGCCCGAGTGCCTGGGGTCCTCCAGCAGGGAGGACCAAAATGCTTCCCCACTTCTGGACCCTGGTAATCAGGTAAGCCTGAAAAAAATGACTTCCTCCCCTCCTTCCTCCCAAGCTGCTGCTCCTTCTCCCCCTGCACTTCCTCTGTTGGAATGTTGGAACATGGAGGCCTTGTCGTTATGCACTCACAGTTGGGTGCAGCAGACTTCAAAGTCAGCACCAGGGCCATCTCATCTCAGAGTGGTCCAGGGTCTAGGGGCACACTTTTGGACACCTCTCTTATGTCCTTCTAACTTTCCTTCTTCTGATCCCCTCTTCTCAGAGGAAAAATAGCATGGGTGGTAAAGCTAAGGCCCAAAAACTGAGGTTTTTCAGGTTTGAGACCTTCCAGTGGGAGCAGGAAATGTACACATATGAGAGCAGCACCCAAAGATGCTAAACCCTGGACAAGGCATGGTGCTGATAAGCTGCATAGCTGACAGAGTCTGGACTCTGCATGCCAACACTGGCCTTCCCATAGTCTATCTGATCCTTATGAGCCTCATGGCCTCATGTGGAAAAGATTCTGTTTTTATTCTGATCATGGGTCCAGGAGACTGATTCATGTAGTCCAGGAGACCAGTATATGCAGAGTGGGTCATCCATGAGGTGCACATGACCTATGTGACTGGAATTGGAATCTAGGCAACCTGGTGCCAGCCCAGCCCTCTGCCACTCTGGAATCATACAAACATCTGGTTCTTTTTCTCTGCAGTGGCTCTGTAGAAATTGAGGAGCAAGATTTGTGTTCAGAAACTTTCTCTAGGCCACATTGTTGATGAATGCAAGGCCCATTGGACTGAACCCTGCCTTGCACTAGCTGGCTGGCTGACCCTCCGGCTATGGTAGAAGCAGTGATGGAAGACTTGGGTATTGCGCTTGGGAGATTGGGTGAGCCAGAGCAATAGGGGCTCTGGGTAAGGGGGATAGTGGTCAGAAAAAGTTTGTAAGGGTGTTGGAGTTTGGGTGAGTTTTAACTGTTTTGCTCAGCTGCAAGGAGCCTTTGCTAGTGGTCCAGACTCCAAAGGGAGGAGGCATGTCTTGACCCCCAACTCTGTGACTTTTTAGTCTCTACACTCTGTTTCCTTTTTCGTGGGGGGAGGTTTTTTTTGTTTGTTTATTTATTTATTTTGGTTTTTAGTTTTTGGGCCCCACCCGGTGACAATCAGGGGTTACTCCTGGCTATGTGCTCAGAAATTGTTCCTGACTTGGGGGATCACATGGGATGCTGAGGATCGAACCCAGGTCTGTCCTGGGTCAACCACATGTAAGACAAATGCCCTACCAATGTGCTATCACTCTGGCTCCTGACACTGGAGTCTAGCGGCTTACCATTGTAGTGCCCTCTGCAGAAATGCCCACCTCACTGCCTCTAACACCTTCAGCAAAGCCCCCAAATGCCAGCCCCAGGGACATCCTGTGACTCCTCCACTTCATCTCCAACCACCCTCCAAGACCCAGCCCCACTTGTGTCTGAACTATTTAGTAGAAATTGAAGATGGAGATGAATATTCTAGCGACAGGCATCTGGTTGGAGAATTACTGTCAGGAATTGATGTCCTATGGTGATGAAATGCCCCCACAAGCTTGTGTGTATATGTGTGCGTATGCACATTACACGTACACACATGCATGATTTCACTCACATGCAAGTTTTCACACACTGATATTAATATACATTAATGCATATAAATAACTCATATCTATTTGTATATGTCTATATATCTATGTGTTTGTATATATAAAAGCTTTACATAGATGCATGTTCACATGTATGTAGATGGGTGCATATATGTGCATATATTTGCATGTTTGTACATGTGGGGTGTGCATATGTGTGGGCTGGAAAGATGTGCCCTTCCCAGGGTCTAATCTAGCATGCATCACAAGAGAGTACTCCCTCTAAGCAAAGCACCACCCCTTTTCTAACCTGAGTGAGAGTGCCAATTGGTATGCTTTATTAAAAAGAGCACCTGCCCCCCATCCCTCAGGACTGCAGGGAGCTGTTTATGGGGATGTATTTCAGCTCACAGTTGGACTGACTGATGTCCATAAGTCCATGGGGAATGAGCCCCCATCGTGTTTGCTGTCTTATGTGTGGGGCAGTGGGGGGGGCTGTTTCTCAGATTCATGGAGGAAGGGGATAAGTGGATGAGTGGACCCAGGAACTGGAGAACATTGGGGGCCTTTTCTCTTCCTGAGCACAAGTCGGGGCCCAAGCAGCCACTGAGTAGCACTTGTTGGGCAGATTCTCACCTGGCCTCTGCCACATTTGTACCTGGAGCCCCACATGAGATCCCATGTGTCTACCCCAGGACTTACACTAAATCAGGTGAACGTGGACCAGAATTGTGCTGAGGTTAGAAGTCTATGCAAGGCCACTGACTGAACCTTGTACTTCACAAGGGCGAAAACAATATGGGGAGAGGGCACAGAGTCTAAGAAACTTGCTTTGAATCTTGTCAACCCCAGTTCAATCTCTAGCACCACATATGGTCCTCCAAGTACTTAAGAAGTGACCACTGAGCACTGCAGGCCATGGACTAAACCGCTCATCTCCCCAAAAAGAGGATAATAGCCCACTTTGTTGTGCAGATTTATTATCAGAGAAAGAATGCTCTTAAATATGTATCTAAAGTCTCTGTGCCCCACACCCACCTGCTTCCACACATACACACCTTTTCCACACACTCCATGCTCTCTGTATTTAAAGAGATGCCAGCTAAGACTTATTTAAATTTCAAAGATATTCATAATAGCTTTGTGACCTCTGAAAAGTCCATTTCCTTCTCTGATCCCAACTCCTATGTGACTTCTTTGGGCCTGGTCAGGGGCTTCCCGTTACTGTTCTCTGTCATGGGCCTTCAGGCTGTTTTTCTCCTCTCCAGAGGCCTCCCTAACCATGACTATGGATGCCTCCCCATTGCCCATCTCCTCCTCCCGTGGCTTCTCCTAGCAGCGGCTGAGGGGCACCTCTGCTTGACTGTTCACTGAGCCATTGAAAATTTCATGGATAATTCAAGAACACAAATCAAACAGGAGGCTGGAAGCTCTGGATTTATGAAGAAAAATGAGTCAAACCTGGAGATTTACGAGCAGCTCAGAATAGCAGCATGGTGGGACAAGGGGAGGCTGCTGGATGGTTCTAAAGGTCTGGGGGGACAGTTGGGGAGATGGGGCTGCAGGGGATTCTGGGCCTTAGTACCAGGATCAGGAGCATTGAGAGAGGTATCTGAAGGAGTCCTGGACAAATGGGGCAAGTGGAGTCTAATGTGGGGCAGGGACTTCTTGAGTATCAGAGGAAGAGGTCATCTCTCTACCTCAATCCTAATTCAATTTTCAATTGGCCTAGGGGGGTCTTGGCTAGGCACCAAGGAGAAGGGAGGTATAGGTAGTATAAGCATGCTGTCCTGCCTTGGTGGGAGAGATGGAGAGAGAGGAGAGGGAGAGAGAGATAGTGAGATAGAGACAGAGAGGCAGACAAACAGATAGAGAAAGACAGGAAGGCAGAGAGAGACAGAAATACAGAGAGAGGCAGAGAGACAGATGCAGAGACAGAGACAGAGGAAAAAGAGACAGAAAGGGAAAAATAACCTCATCATGGTTCTAGTTGTCTGAGAGGCTTTCTTTGGAGTATTTTTTTCCTCAACTTTCACAAAGGTCTCTGAGGGTGGTAGACATAAATAAGCCTAGCTTCTAAATAGAAGAGGACACTTCCAAGACCATTCCCAAGGTCAAGGCCCTTGAACGTGTGGGTCTGAGTAGAGATGGGGAATCTGACTGGCTTTGTTCGCAGGGCTAACTGGTGGCAGTTGATTCCTGTCACCTCCCTGGTGTGGGTCCTTCTGGGTAGTTGCAATTTCTATCTAATTTCCTCCATTTAGAGAGGTCTGATAGACCTGATCTGATAGAAATGGCTCTGCTGAGGGTCAAGGGTGACCTGGGAGGAGCCTCAAGCTGACTGCATCACTGTCAGTTTCCTCACCTGGAAGTCAAAGCAACATTCCTGTCCATCAATTTGCCTCATCTTTCTCTTTACACACCTGGTTCCCAGTGGCAACCAGGGACCCAAAAGCTGAATGCATTTACACTAGGTCTAAATTCTCCACAGGAATCTATCGAGAAGAATCTCTTTCCTGTGCTGTGCTTTGGATTCCCCTTCCTGAAATGCAGAGATTGGACCAAATCAACTCCAAGCCCCTTTGCACTGTGCATAGCCTCTGCTATAACTGTCTTGGGGAGGGTTTCCAGGCGTGGGGCCTGGAGGATATGGTGGGACATTGCTCAAACAGCTGTTTAACAAAATGATTTCTAGGTGTGGGCCCTAGAGTGTTCATTAAAAAATGTTTTAAAACCTTTTCTGAATTCAACTTCAAATCCTGTCTCTCTTTGGTAAGGCAGCCCCTGAAATCTCCCTTCAGTTCTTTGCCTCTTAGCCAGGCTTTTTGGTGACTTCCTTAGCATGTCTGTTGAAGGGTTGGCCAGAGACTGGGGCAGAGATTATTCATAAATGCTGGGGCTTAATCTCTACAGCGCTCTCCTTTCTGGGATTTGTGCCATCACTTTCCAGATGCTCTGATCATTCACACTTCAAATCACTCAGGCAACCCTTTTCCCACCCCCCTGCTTCTTTTCTTGCAGTTCTGGGGGTCGAACCCAGGGCCTCCCCCATGCTACACATACTCTCAGCTACCAGGGCCTCCCCCATGCTACACATACTCTCAGCTACTGAGACACATGTCCAGGCTCAAGGCTGCTAGTGTCTTACAAATTTGAGTCTCTTAGGAGATACTGTGGGCTGTTTCAGGAGAAAGATTTTAAACATATAAGACTCAACCTCTTAATTTCCTTGTGTCCTTTCCTCTTTCATTTCTGCCTGATTTCTGTTTTACCAGCGCTTTGTAGGTTCCTTGAAACCATCATTATTGAGTTTATAATTCTTTTTTTTTTTTTTGGGTCACACCCAGCAGTGCTCAGGGATTACTCCTGGCTCCATGCTCAGAAATTGCTCCTGGCAGGCACGGGGGACCATATGGGGCACCGGGATTCGAACCGATGACCTTTTGCATGAAAGGCAAACGTCTTACCTCCATGCTATCTCCCGGGCCCCAAGTTTATAATTCTTTTCTGCAGGCAGACTAATCTGTGAGCTATGTGACCCTCATAAGAAAGTCTGTCCCACTTGTGAGCTTGTGCTTCTCAAGATGGCAGGAAGGGGGCTGGAGAGATAGCATGAAGGTAAGGAATTTGCCTTGCATGCAGAAGGTCGATAGTTTGAATCCCGGCAACTCATATGGTCCCCTGAACCTGCCAGGAGTGATTTCTGAGCATAGTTCCAGGAGTAACCCCTGAGCGCTGCTGGGTTTGACCTAACCCCCCCCCAAAAATAAAATAAAATAAAAATAAAATAAAAAAAGATGGCAGGAAGGTAGTTAGGGGAACTCCTTGGTTATGAGTTCTTGGGATATAATAAAACCATGGATTTTGAGATATGAAGAAATTATTCTGTCAGAAGCTCTAAAGGTATGTGGACCCATTTTGTAGGTACAGAATCTTAACACTTTTCAAACTCTATAGGGCACCAGCACAGACCTACAGAAGGCTGACTGGAACCCTCCTCAAGAAAGGATCCAGCAGGAATAAAGAGTTGTGATAAGGCCATAGAAAAAGATTGTCAAAAATAAACAAACAAACAAAAACAAAAAAAGAAAGAGATTGTCAAAAGTTTCAAACTTTTCTCCTTAGCAATGCCATGGAAAAGTGTAGATAAATTAATTTGGACTAAGGAAGAACACACATGTGTTGCCAACCCATGCTGTTTGGTGCATATTACCTGAACACATGCTATTGCATCTTCCCTCTTTTATTTTTTGTTTTTGGGCCACATTGGTGACACTTGGATGTTACTCCTGGCTTTGTGCTCAGAAACTACTCCTAGGAGTCTCTGGAGACCATATGGGATGCTGGAGATCAAACTTGGGTCGGCCAAGTGCAAGAAAATGTACTATTACTCTGGTCCCTGTAGCTCCACTTTAATGTTGTGTACTTTGGGCTCGCCCTACTCTTGAGAAGCCCATAATCTCTCTTGAACACTTTTTTGGGAATATCTTTGGCAGAGCTCGGGAATAACTTTTGACTCTGCTCAAAAATCATTCCTGGTGGTGCTCAGGTGACCATATGGGGAACTAGAGATTGACTCTGAGTTGGCCATATGCAATGCAAGTGTTGGATTAACCAGGTCCTACCCTACTCAGTATACATTCTCCATCCCAGGGTGTGATCTTGCTTTGGATTACTGGGTTCTACCCTACTCAGTATATGTTCTCCACCCTAGAGTGTGGTCTGGTAAAAATAATAGTAAAATAATAAAAATAATAAAATAATAATAAAAAACCCAGATTTCAGGAAAATTCTCTCTTGCATTCTCCTGTCTTCCTCCATGGAGATACCTATCTCTTAGGAGTGGAAGGCTTGTGTGTTGGAGTTCCTGAACCCATTTTTACCCCCTTACATTGCATGGATTATTTCCTGCATCAGCTTTTGCTTCCAGTGTCCTGGCTTTGGAGCCTGAGGCTTCCTTCTCACACAAGTACCCTACTCATTATACTATTACTCCTGCCCCCTATCTTCTTGTGGCTCCTTACCTGGCAGGGGCTTCTAGTAAGCAACTCTAACCCAGCAGAGTCCCCAGGATCTGGTTCTCAGCTTACAGTGGTGATGTTTGTGCCAAGACTGTGGTGTGTAAGCTGGTCTGGAGAGATGGTGTGCATGAGGTTTAGGATAGTTCCAGGGGATTTGGCCTCACAGGTACGCTGCAATCAAAAGTGCTTCCCTTGGGGAGAACTGCCTCCAGACTGCAAGGGGGACACTAGGTCACTTCCTCAGGGCCCTCCATGCAGGGGGAAGGGTGGGTTGGCCTTGTCTTCACTCCAGCACTCTTTGAACAAAGTGTTCACTGGGGAGAGAAGAGTACGAGGGAAGAGGCAGATTTCCAGCTCACCAAGGGCGTCCACGTGAATGTCTCTTTAAATTCCACCCCAGGGAGTTTGTCAGATGGCCACCACCTGTGTTAGCTCCCCTTCTGGGGCTGCAGGTGTGTGCCAAGGGCTGTGGAGCATTGGCTCATCTTTATATTGGAAAAGCCAGAGGGTGAAGGTAGGTTGGAGGTTTTACACGTTTTGTAAAGTGGTCTTGTGCTTTCAACATTTCAATTTTGCCTTACAGTTGTCTTTCTCCCTCTTTTCTTCTTTAAAAAAATCTCTTGTATGTCAGGGAGATGAAGCCAGAAGAGAAACATCCCTTTGATGGCTGAGAATTGTTGTTTTAAAGGATTTATTTAAGCTGCTCTTAACAAAATGCAAACATCTGGCTCGGGTGCCTGTGTGCCAACTAGGAGCTCGCTGGAGGATGGCAGACGCCCAGGTTGGAGGGCAGGGAGGCTCCGTGCCACCCGCTGCTCACACTTGTGGCTGCACAGAGGCTTCTGGCAAAGTGGGGAGAGTGAGCAAGAAACAGCGTTGACATTTTACTGTATCTTTGTTGAACATCCATCAGGTGTAGAATGTTCTGTTTTTCAGCTAACAGCAGCCATCCTTTATCTGTTCCACTCCTTGCGGGCTCCCCACAAACCTCCCTTCTGTCCATCACCAAGCACCTGATCCCTTTCACCCACTCCCCCTTCCCCATCTGTGGACCACCTGTCTGCTTTCTGTATTTGAGTTTGTTTTCATTTTATTCCAATTGTTGGTTTTGTTTCTTTCATCTGTCATCCAAGAGTGAAATCAAACCATATTTGTATTTCTTCATCTGACTTACTCCATTTAGTATAACACCCTCTAGGCTCATCCCTGTTGTGAAAAATGGTAAAATTTTTATCTTTTTTTAATAGGAAAAATGGTAAAATTTTATCTTTTTTTAATAGCTAAGTAGTATTCCATTATTCATACCTCTAGCCTTAGTCTCTGTCTTTTTTTTCTGTCTTGGTCTCTGTGTTTGTGTCTCTCTCTCTCTAACCATTATTTATTAGACACTTAGGATGCTTTCTTATCTTGGCTCATATAAATAGGACATACAGATGTCTGTTTCTTTTCTTATTTATTTAGTTTTTTTAGTTTTTGGGCCACACCTGGCAGTGTTCAGGGGTTACTCCTGGTTCTGCACTCAGGAATTACTCCTGGCAGTTCTCGGAGGACCATATGCCAAAAATCAAAGTTGGATCTACCATGTGCAAGGCAAGCACTCTTTCTGCTATATTATCTTCCTGGTCCCTGTCTGATTTTTTTTTCATATGAAATGGAAGCCATTTGTTTGAACTTGTTTTTGTGATGGAGACATTTTGCTAAGTGTTTGAAGCATTAGGGTTTAAAACTTTAAAGCAGGGTGGATCAATTAGTAAGTATGAGGGTTAAGTTACTTAAATGCTATTGACTCTGGTTTGATCCTTAGCACTGCATAAGATCTCCTGAGCACTGCCAGATGTGGACCCCAATCCAGAGAGCATCAGGACTTGAGACTAAGCACATCTGGGCTGTGGGGGCCAAGGGAGGACTATATGGCTCTTGCCCACCTTCCAGGCAGGCAGGTTGGGGGCTGGTGGCTGGTGGCTGGCATTGCTCCTGGAAAGAAGGTCACGATGGCCATTCATGTAGATGAGGAAACAGTATGGCTTGCTTCCTCAGGGTCACATGGCCACCAGGAGTCTGCCTCTAGAGGTGCTCCTGGAGTCTGGCATCTTCCTTGAATTCTGGCAGCTTCCATGCCAGGAAATCTGACTTTTCAGAGCCATGTGCCAGCTTCCTCTGGCACCTGGGATATTTTTTGCCAACTAGGAAGGAGTTGGGAGGGGCGTGTTTCTCTTGTCAGAGATGATTTTCTGAGGAAGCAAAGACAACTCACACTTTTAGGCTAGAATTCTGGCTTTGCCAATGAAGAGATGTATGACAATGAGCAAGCAAATTTCTGGGCCTTATGTTTTTTAGGTATAGATTAGAGCGAGGCTTCAGTCAAAGGTAGCACCCATGTCTAGTACGGGGAAGGTAGGTAAAAAAAATCTTCCTGTGGGAGGATCTCAACTAGAAACATAGGTGAGAGCCAAGGTTGCTGCATCCCTGAAGAGACTGTCCACAGCACTGGTTTCTCCTTTAGGGCAATGAGGCCAGCACTCAGCCAGACAGCAGGGAGCTACAGGCAGCCAGCCAGCTAGGAACACACCTTAAAGGTGTCTTAACCCCTGAGTACTGCTGGGTGTGGCCCAAAAACCAAAAAAAAAAAAAAAAAAAAAAAAAGGTGTCTTAGCTTGTTGGCCAAAGGACACCAGCATTCAACCTGGTCAGTGTGCTCACTCTTACAGCCCAGAGTTTTTCCTGCTGGAGGGAAACCCTCAGAAACCCTCATCTTAACCAAGGTCCATCTTTCATGTGTCACAGAGAGAGAAACTGAGGCCAGAGAAGGCAGAGATGTGACCAAGGCACTGTAGCAGATAGGAGACTGGAGCTGGCCTCAGTCCTCTCGCGCTGAGGCCAGGAGTGGAGGCCAAGGAGGAATGCAGAGGGGGCATCTTCAGGCACAGGGCAGAGCAGCCTCCTCCCAGTGCATATCCGGAGGCCTCACCTGAGCCAGGAGGGGCGGGAGGCGCCTGGAGCGGCTCTCACCGCTGCCTCTGCTGCTGCGGCTCTGATCTGCCTGTGAGCATCTGTTCCTGCGCGCGGATCACTGTGTGGGCGGAATCTGTCCATTAGGATCTCACACCCAGGGGCTCAGCACAGCAGACTATTAGGAGGCCCGAGATCCGGATCCTTGCTGCTGCTTCTAATTGTGCTCAGCAGAGCCTGCTCTTCCCTCCGGAGTCTCAGTGTTTCCAACTGTAATATGGTGGCAAGGGACCTGCCTTGGAGGTTAGGAGCATTGAGAGTTCTCAGTGGTGCTGTGAAGGCTGAGAAGTTGCCAGGGAAATATAAATGACCTGGGTCATTCCCTGCTCCCTCCCTCCCTCCCTCCTTCCCCTCCCTCACTCCTTCCTTCCCTCCTTCCCTTCCCTCCCTCCTGCCCTCCCTTCTTCCCTCCTTCCCTCCCTTCTTCCCTCCCTTCTTCCCTTCCTTCCTTCTTTCTTTCCTTCCTTCCTTCCTTCCTTCCTTCCTTCCTTCACTTCCTTCCTTCCTTCCTTCCTTCGTTCTTTTCCTTTCCCTCCCTTCCCCATTTCCTCCCTCCCCCTCCTTTTTATCCTTTCTTCCCTCCTTCCCTTCTTCCCTCTCTCCCTTCTTCCCTCCTTCTCTCCATTCCTTTTTCTCTCCTTCCTTTTCTTCCCACCTCTCTTTCTTATCTTCCTCCCTCCCTTGCTTCCATGTCTGAGCATCTGAGAGGTCTGGTACAACAACAAACCTGGGCAGCAAAATTATGCGGCAAAGTGGTATGTCTAGAGAATTCCCTGAGACTCAGGAGCTGGGGGAGGACTAGGCAAAACAAAGTGCAGCAAAAATAAAAGTGGCATTAGCTCAGAGCCCAGGCAGAGGAGAGGCTTTAGGTGGGAATTTTAATGTGGACATTAGATCTTTCCAGTGGCAAGAAAGAAGCCAAGCCTGTAGACAGAAACACAGGGAAGGGCACTCTGTGGAAACAAGATACCCCTGGCTCTTTGTTCAGATTTACCTACAGAAAGGCTGGGAGCAGAGGCTGTTCCATATTCTGTTGACTGGGGGCCACGGTAGATCTTGTGTTGTTTGTTCCTGTTCCATGTGGGGGAACCTATTTCCTTGACTCTTGATTGCAGGAAGTTGAGGTGTGTGTGAAGGGGCTGCCCAGCAAATTGTGCCCCTGATACACTGCCCCCTCCAGTGGATTGGCAGGAAGGGTGTCCTGGGCAGGGGGATGCCTTGGAAAGTGCTCACATTTCATCCGGTCTTGCCAGTCCCTCCCTTGCATATCTGTGCAAGGCCCCATGAGCACAGAAGGAAGGAGGAAGCCTCCAGCCCCATCTGAGTTGGAATCCGAGTTCTGCATGACTGTCCTAGCCAGATTCCCTAGACACTGATTCCCATGGGCATGCAGGAGGTATAAAGGTGTGTGTGCTTAGGAAGAACTGTCAGGAGGAGGGGAGAAACAAGGTGGGCCTGAGGGAGATGCTGAATCAGGGTTGAGCAGTGGGGGCATCCAAGCCCGAGAGCTGGAGCTGAGAAAAGAGGTTTGGGCTTGAGCCCTCTCTTGACCTGTCTTGGGAGGTGAGGTAATGTGGGTATATAGGCAGTGCTGAACTAGGACTCAGATGGGATCCCTCAGGGGTCAGGGGACCCAGGGGCAGGGAGATGGAACACCTGACAGCACAGCGCATCCCCACCACCACCTGGAGGAGGACGTGTGGGCTCATGGAGCCTCATTCTGCAGATCAGCGAACAGTGAATCTGATTCATTCAATCAGCTTCTCATTCAAGTGTGGGTACACAGGCCACCAGCAGAGAAGTCGGGAGCTCCCTACTTGCTGTTAGGAGCGAGGCAGCATGCAGGGCAGTGAGGGGTGTAACTGGAGTGTGGAAGGATCTCTGTGCTCAAGGAGGGCAGGGTTGAAATCCAGAGGCAAGGAGGGCTGCAGCGATAGCATAGTGGATAGACTGTTTGCTTTGCATTACCTGGTTTCAATCCCTAGCATCCTATATGGTCCCCTGAACATTACCAACAGTAATTTCTGAGTGTGGAGCCAGGAGTAACTCCTGAACAGCACTGGTTATAGCCCCAACCTCTTCCCCCAAATAAGAAACCCAGAGGCAGTGAGCAGCATTGCATCTGGGTAGGACCTAACCCAGCACTGCTGCCATTTTTAACTTGTTCTATGCCACTCCTGAAAGGACCCAGGGACTATTCCTAGAATTCCCAGATCACCCAGCTCAGAAGAACAGGATGTGAGGGTTTGGGTGAGGTGCCAAGCCCCCAAATCTGGGTCTCCTGCTCTAGCTTTCTGAGTTATCTCTGGCCTTATGCCTGCCCAGGGTATGCCCAGTACTGGCCTGATTGCATGTTCAGGATTATTACTGTCCTCTTCACACTAGAAGCCAGCAGCATCCTCTCCCCAGCTTGGCATTGAGAGACTCATCCCTAACTGGTGTTGGAAGTCCCTGGAGGAAGGGGAACAGTTGTCCCTGGTTGAGAACTACTGGCCTGAGGGGGAGAGGGGAAGAGGGATTCCAGTTTTCAGGCAGAGTCACTGCAGGAGGTGACATCAGGCCCAGTACCCCCATGGGAATCTCATGGCACAGGAATGGTAACTAGAGAGGCAGAGGTGGATGGGGAGTAGGTGGAGGTGGGGGTGTCATTGGTGGGGATGCATCTCACCTACCAGGTCATAGGTCATGGTCAGAAATATGACTTCGACCCAGGAGAGGAGAAAGCCCTTGCTGTGTTTTGCTCAGAGACAGGATCTGATCTGACTTATCTTTAAAGGGACTTCCTCAGCTTCACCTTCAGTAGAATGATGGAAGATAAAGGATGAAGCTCTGACATGCAGCAGGTGCTCAATAAATGGGCCTGTCATCCTTTACCAAGGTGGCAGAGCACCCTTGGCTTCTTTTTAAGGTCATCAGGCCACATAGCTGTGCTAAATCTCTCCAGGGCTTATAGAACTGCTGGTTGCATTGGCCTCTCTGTGACTTGGGCCTAGAACTTGAGATTCCAGCATGTTAGAACAAAATTGGGCCTTCAGGAGCTGGGTGCTCAGACTGCTGACAAGGGAGGAAAGAAAACAGCCTCTGAGGGGTGGGGGAGTGAGGTGGCAGACATTGTCTGCAGTGTGGTGCTGGGGAGCATGGGGCTGGAGGGAAGGGTGGGCATGGGGTTGGGAGGCACAAACACAGGACTGGGGTTCCTATCCACAGGGGCTGCTCCTGGGGAAGAGGAGTCTTTGATGATTTGGCCTTGTTATGTGAATATTATTATTATTATTTTTAATTAAAAAGAGAGATAAAATTCAAAGACAAGAAGAATATGCTGAAGGCTGGATGGGCTTTTGAAGAAATAAAGGAATTGACTGGAAAATTAGCCATAACTTATGAATAATCAAAAGATGAGTTGGGACTTCATCTTCCTTGACAGAAAACCAATTGTAGAGTCAGTAGATAGCAGGGGCTTCTTGTAGTTGGGGTTGGAGCATATGGGTGGGGAGGGGCTACTAGATGTGGAACAGGACAGGTAGAAGGAGTATCTGCCCAAGAGGCCCCCTCGTGATGACTGGAGCTCTTTCTCCAACGTGTGGAACCCCATATCCAGTGGAAGCAAAGAAAAAGAAAACCCAGAATCCAGCCCACTGATTGAGCTAATACTTTTCATGGTGGAGTCAGTTCCTAGGTCAAATCATGAAGTGCTGTGGTGCCCCATTCCTCCTTCCAGACTAGTGATCGAATGGCCTCACCTTTCCAAGGGGCACCTAAGGAAAAAAAACCTTCATCTCTCTTTTCTCAGCTCTGCACTTTGCAGGGAATAGGTGTTTGGTACACATGTGCTAAAGGAGTGAATATTTATGGAGAAATATGAGGTGATAGATGGGAGGTATTAAATAGGAGCACAAAGGACCCTGGAAGAACCTCAGGATTATTGTACAGAAACTGGAGAAATCATGCAGCAAGTAAGGTGCTTGCTTTGCACTGGTTGACCTGGGGCTCAATCATTGGCATCATAGTCTTCTTCAGTGCTGCCAGGAGACATCCCTGAGCACAAAGCCAGAAGTATGCCCCGAACACTGCTAGGTTTGACTCCTAGCACTGCTGAGTAGCCACACACAGCCAGGCAGAGCATTGAATCAGTGCTTCCACAGTGGGGCTCAGTTTGTCTGCTTGTGTCCCCCAGAGACCTGAGCCTTGACACAAAGCCATGCAAGAAGATCTATTGCGTGAAAGGCTTCTGTGTGAAGGTTTCTTTTATTTCTCCACCTACTCCAGGGCCCGAGAAATGGAAAATCCAGGAATGTGTGTGTGTTTCTCTTTTGTGTGGCCCAATGGTGGGATAGGTATCAACTTCTGGGATGGGGTTGGACCTGATGATATAGGTAATGTCTGATGCTGTGACCACTTTTGACTCCTCAGGTAGGGCAAAGAGAGAGAATTTTCTCAGGTATTGGGGAACCCTCTCATGTGTCAGCTAGAGACACATTCCCAGTCACAGTGTTGTCCTCAGGCATCTCCAAGGGAGGCACCAGTCTGCAGATTTGGGTTTGACTCTTTTTCTGTTACTGGTCTATGTATTCAGACAAAGTGTTAAATCTCGGGGTCGGGCGGTGGCGCTGGAGGTAAGGTGCCTGCCTTGCCTGCGCTTGCCTAGGACGGACCTCGGTTCCATCCCCCGGTTCCCATATGGTCTCCCAAGCCAGGAGCGACTTCTGAGCGCATACCCAGGTGTAACCCCTGAGCATCAACGGGTGTGGCCCACAAACCAAAAAAAAAAGTGTTAAATCTCCATATTATTATATGTAAAATGGGGTGATTGCAAATAGAGATGCTGGACTTGATCAAAACAAAAATACCTGTGTGCTTCCAAGGATGCTTGGAATTCAAGAAAAATGAAAAGACATCCACAGGACAGGAGCAAATATTTTCAAATCATATCTCTGATAAATGGCTTGTATTTAGAATATATAAAACCTCTGCCATCTTTGTGAAAACACAAATAACTCGATTGAAAATAGCAGTGAAACCAAATAGACATTTCTGCAAAGAAGAACAAATGGCCAATAAGCACATGGAGAGATACTGAACATCATTAGCTATTAGGGAAATGCAAATCGAAATCACTATGTGATCATACTTCATGACAGTGTGAGGATTACAATAAAAAAGGATAAATGGTAAGTTTGAATGTGGGGAACTCGAAACCTCCTACAATGATGGTGAAAATGTAAAGTGTTGCAATCACTTTATAGAACAAGTAGGCTGCTGTAAAAATAACAACAACAACAACAACATAAGGGCAAAGGAGATGGCTCAGAGTTCTGGAATACAAATTTTCCATGTGAAGCCCTGGGTTTGATGCTCAGCATAGTATGGTCATTTGAGCATCAAGCTGGGAGTAATCTCCAACCATTGCAAACTATACCTCTAAACAAACAAGCCTATCCAGAGATAGTACAGCATCTAAAGTCCTTGCCTTGCATACTGTCTCCAGGTTCAATCTCTGGCACCACATACGATCCCTTTAACACCATCAGGGTCAAAACCCAAACCAAAAACCCTAACCAAGATTCAATGAGAATCATCATATGACTCTCCATTCTTACACATATGCACAAGAAAAATGAAAACCTATGTCCACCAAAACCTAGTACTTTTTTCTTTGGAGGCACACCTGGTAGTGTTCAGGGCTTAGTTCTGACTTTGCACTCCTCTGTGGGAGAAACAGAATGCCAGTCTCGAATACAGGCAGGGGCTCGGGGAGGAGGGAAATGGGGGACATGGGTGGTGGGAATGTTGTACTGGTGAAGGGGGTTTTCTTTTTTTATGACTGAAACACAACTACAAACATGTTTGTAATCATGATGCTTAAATAAAGGTATTAAACAAGAGAAATAAAGAAAAAGAAAAAATATCACTTAGTGGGGTATTGGGATAAAATTTGGTTTGACTATATGAAAAACAAATACCCTACTCGCTGTACTATAACTGTGATTCCCTAATACATGACTTTTCATAACATTACCCATAATAGTCAAAATGTGGAAACAAACCAAATGGCCATCAACTGCCAGCTGGATGAATCATCTCTGGTGTGTTCACTTAGTCAGATGCTGTTTGATGCTGAGAGAAATGATTGTGGGTGAACCATAAAGAGTAGTTACTCAGAAGCCAGACACAAAAGACCACTTGGGATGAGGTTCCATTTCTATTGATGTTTCGGAACACACAAACATAGAGCAGAAAGCAGATGAATATGTGTGTGTATGGGTGTGTGTGTGGAGGGGAAATGGACAGAAAGAAAGGTTGGGGTAGGGTGGTAATTAAAGGGGAGCAGGAGGACATCAATATTCCAGAACTGATTGTAGCAATAATTGCACAATTGAGAAGAGAGAGAGAAGAGAGATACATCACTAGAAGTGTGCATTATAATGTGTGGCCTGATCTGTTTGTGAATTAGATTTCAACAAAACTGCTTCTAAGAGAAAATGGGCTACTCACCTCTCAGTTTTGTTGTGTGTCAGTGAGGTCAAAAGCACAGTGGCAGGTCTCTTTATTTATTTATGTTACATTAAGAGTTCACATTTATAAATATACAATGAGAAATAAAATAGATGAAGAATAGAAGAATATTTATTATTTATTTATTTTTGGTTTGGGGACCATACCTGGTGGTGCTCAGGGCTTACTCCTGGCTTTGTACTCAGGGGTCACTCTTGGTGGAACTTGAGGTATCATATGTGGTACTGTGAATTAGGGCTTTGTCAGTCAAGGGTAAGGCAAGTGCCCTACCTGCTGTACTGTAAACTCTGGCCCCCAGGTGAATACCTTTATTATCAACATTCGAAAGGAGCTGTTGGAGGTTCTCGATGATAAGGGAACTGATTGATGGAGCTGTGTCTGACATACAACCAGGGACTACAAGGTCAGAGCCCAGCCCCTTTCTGAACAGACCAAGGGAACAGTGTCTCCATATATACTCTGCCACCACTCTGATCCTTTAAAGAGGTATTTACAGGCCCAGCCAATATACCTCCCTTGGGCTGTGTGGGTAATATTATAGGTTTGGTTTGGGACCCTTAGAATACAAACCTTTTTTTGTTTTTGGTCACACCTGGCTCTACTCAAGACTTATCCTAGCCTGAAGCTGATGAAGAATCCTTGAGGCTCTGTTCTGGCACAACTTCTATGTTCCACTCTGCTGGCCACTCAAGCAAAGCTAGAGGGATGCTAACACAGAATGTCAAGGTTTTATGTTTAATGCATCTGGTTACTTATTTTATTTGTGCTTGGAGCTACTCTAGGACTGGTGCTCAGGACTTGCTACCTGCAATGTTCTGGGAACAGAGATTCCAACGGTAGCATTCAGGACTTCTAGGTACAAAACACATGCTCTGCCTCTTTGAGTCATATTTCAGACCCTGCTAATGTACTTAAATAGGTATCTTAATGATTCTCCAGTATATGGAAATAACTCAAATGTCTAACCACAGATGAATAAATAAGTTGTGGTCTATATACCAGAGTATTATGCAGTAGTAAGAAAAGATGAAATCATTTGGTTCACTGCAGCTTGGAGGGAACTTGGAGTGTCACATTAAGTGAAATAGTTTAGAGGGACAAGGGTACATGAATTTTACTCATCTATGGAGCATTGAGACCAAAAAAGAGAATAGATAGTATAGAACAAGGTCCCTTGTTCCATTCCCTTGACTAACCATTGGCTTTGGATTACAACACTGGTTAACAAGCAGTGGGGTGGGAAAAAGAGGATGGGAGGAAGTGAAGATCAAACTAGAAATGACCTAGGAACATTGGTGAAGGGCTGTAGCATTAAAGCCCTTTGGATGGGCTTGGATGGTGGTGGATGGTAATGGAGGTCTTTGTCCTCCAGCTCAGGACCACATGACTGCTTCCTCTCCACCTTCTCCAACCAGTGGGTCATCAGATTTAGGTAGAGGCGAGTAAGTCATCCACACAGGTTCCAGGAAGTATCAGCTTATTCAGGCGCTGGCCAACATGTGTGGCCTATCATAACCATTTATGCTGGATACTTATTCAGCCCTGCATTGTACCCTATTCCTCAGCCATCTTCTTCCCTTGCTTCCTCCTCCATCCTGCATTCAGGCAAATCCCCTTTTGCCCCTCAGGCAAAACCTTTTATAACCTTCCAAGACCCCTCCGAGAAATGGGAAGTCTCTTAACAGGTAAGATTACATGGGAGGAAATGGGGTTGTGGTTACAAAGGGCCATCGCACTTTGGAGGTGGTGAGGTGCAACAACTTTGTACATCAATGCACTTTAATAGTATTGCATCCATATCATGATAATAGAAAGGTTCCTATGTGTCAGGGGCAAATGCTGAACCTGGTATATACCTTAAAAATTGGAGGACCTCCAGCATGCTCTGTAGCAATGAGCATGTCTGGGATTGGACATTGGAGTTGTAGATGGACAGAGGCCTTCACTTTCTCTGTTGCAGAGTTCAGGTGAGTCTCTCTCCAGCCATTTCCTTCATCAGAAGAGAACTAGCTGGTTAGATGAAACCAGATCCTCTGCCCAGGGTAGCCCAGCTTCAGCAGGAGGGCCCTGGAGCACTGGAGCAATGGGGTGGTCTCGGGATCAGTGGATCCCTATGTTGCATTGAAGTTTATCTCTCCCCTTCACTTAGTTCTAGTTCCTTCACTTGTTTCTCAGGTGGGAACCCTGGAATATACTTCTTGGGGGAGGGTTTCTGTTTCTGTGTTAATTTTTTCAGGAATTTGGATCTGCAGTTTTGTTTTTGTTTTGGGGCCACTCTGTCTCTGTGCTCAGGGGGATCACTCCTGGTGGGGTGCAGGGGGCCATATGTAGTGCCAGGGGTCAAACCTGGGTCAGCAGCATGCAAGTCAAGAGCCTTAATCACTTTCTATCTCTACAACCCTGATCAGGGGATTTTGTTTTGTTTTGTGCCACCCCGAGTGGTGCTCAGGGTTTACTTCTGGCTTTGTGCTTAGAAAATTTCCTGGCAGACTCAAAGGACCATATGGAATGCCAGGGATCAAACCCAGGTTGGCCATGTGCAAGACTAATGTCCTACCTACTGTACTAATGATAGGGTCTGGAGTTGAAGGACAAGACTTCACAATTGAAAAGAAGCAAAGCAAAACTTTATTCTGTTTACCAACAAGTCTCAAGTTGGCCAATCAGGGCCACTTCCTGCTGGAGGTGAATCCGTCTGGGGTCACAAGCCTGTTTACATAGGGAAGGGATGAGGCGGTTCTAGCTTCTGTTGATCTTAAAAATAATTAGCTACTGTCTAGGGTACCTTCCTACCACTCCCTCACATCCTTTACAGATAGGCTACCTAGTATGGCCACAGGTCTTGAGGTGGTGTTAAATAGAAACTTAGGCTTGAGAAAGAGAAGGTTAAGAGGTTTGTAAATGGAGCCCTTTACAAAATGGGGTCCCTCCTGTTTAGAACCTAGGGTCTCATACTATCATTCTGGCTCCTTAGTCAGGGTTTTTAATTGCTGGTTCATGGAATGAGGCCAGCTCTCAGTTGTATAAAGGCTGAACCCACTGACTTAAATAGTAAGCAAGTGAGAAGAAAGCTGAAAATGCAGGAATAATGCTAGAGGAAGGGGAACATCCAGAGTTAAAATTCCTCTTAGAACCCCTGCCAGGACTTTAAGTCTCTGCTCCACTTCAGGGTGAAAGGTTAGACAGTAATGACATGGTTCCACCTAGCCTCAGAAAAGAACAATGATCCATTCATAAGCAGAAGGAGGGAAATGAGAGTTGCACCATAATTACAAGAAAACAAAGTAAAATACCCGAGAATAAAAAACAAGATAAAAAAATTGCGAGGAGTTGGACATAAAGTTGAAGCATTTTTTTTTTAGAAAGTAAAATCCAAAAAAAGCAAAAAGACCTGGGGAGAAAAAAAAGAAGAGGTCAGAGAACAAGTCAAGAGAAATTGAGTCTGAGTAAAGGCAGGCTACAGCAGAGGAAGGAAGGATTATCAAGAAACAATGCAAAATGACTTCCTAAAGGGTAGAAGATATGAATTTACATATTGGAAGGACCTATTCATATTAAATCAATTCAATTTCCATATAAAAAAGAAATGAACCTTAGCCCAGATTTCACACCATACACATTAATTCAGGATGACTGTAGACCTGAGTTGGAAAAGTAAAACAATATGATTTCTAGAAAACTGCCTCAGGAGAATAGTGTTATTGCTTTCATGATTTGGAGATGGGAAAATATTTAAACTAGATACAGACTCTAAGGATAAGAAAAGAAAATATCAACTAAATTTAAGAACTCCTTAATTCTTAATTGTGTACTAAGATAATATGGAGAGAGTGAAAAAATAAAGACTTAGAAAATTTGTAGGTCACCCAAAGAAAGGAATTGTAATGAAAGCATAAAAAAGAGTATATGAAAGTATATAAAAAGAATGGCATACTTTTATGTATATATGTATGTATATAAAATTCATAAAGTAAAATCTTTGCCCTAAAGAATGAGCAAAATGATGATAAAATATGTCAAAAAAGTAAAATAAATCAATCAGTAGAAATGGTAGGTGAATATATTCTAAGATGCTTAATATTATAGTCATGGGAACTTGTTGAATCCATAATACAATTGTGCTCCATCCCTGTTAGGATGGCAGAAAGGAAATGTATAAAAATATTGAGGGAAATGTGGAACAATAGAAACCCTCAGACACTGCCAGGGTGGTTTAAATTTTACAACTATTTTGGAAAGCTCCCAGCAGCATCTACAAAGGGTAAAATACTGGCTTTTTTCACTCTGGAGAAACCTGTGTTCACTCTTGAATATGTATTTCTCTCTCTCTTGCTCTCTGCTCATAAAACTCTCTAAATTTCTTTCAATAAAAACTACTTTGTGTGGGGGCCGGGCGGTGGCGCTGGAGGTAAGGTGCCTGCGCTAACCTAGGACAGATCGTGGTTTGATCCCCCGGTTCCCCATATGGTCCCCTGTGCCTGCCAGGAGCAATTTCTGAGCATGGAGTCAGGAGTAACCCCTGAGCACTGCCGGGTGTGACCCAAAAACCAAAAAAAAAAAAAATTACTT